>JZKD02S1050190.1:137643-147798 GCA_000966675.3 Picea glauca | reverse complement strand
AAGCTCAGCTATTTCCTATTGTTAGGAGCACTTCTGAATCTCTTCAGTTCTGTTCTGTACTTCTTCATACATTTGAATATACTATTCTTTTCTCTCTGCATTTCTCTGTCCTTCACAATTTATCAAGGTGAACCTATAAATAAAACACAAAAATAAGAATTAGAACCAGAGGTAAAATTAAAACAGGAAGTAAACAAATGCGAGTATAATCTTATCAATTGTAAATACAATTGTGTTCTCAATAATGTTGCCAAAGTCAACTATTCTACCCTCATTCAATGATAATACATTGTAAACCAAACATCTCACATAATTTGATCCTAAGAAGAAACAAATTAGGCATCCTCGAAAACCATTACATAGTGCACCAATTAGGTGAAATAATTCAATGGACAAAAAAGTGTATTAATTTAAAATAGTAACAAACCTATATATTTGGTGAACAATACATTTAGGCCACCTCTACAGTGTTGGAGTTGCAAAGAACCTCACTTACACATATATTGTCCTCTAAATAAAAACAAAAATCAAGTACATAATATTCAAGAAGAAACAATAGTAAATGACATTGCTAAAAGTATTTATAAGATCAATGCTTCCCTGGAAAATAGATAAGTTGACCATCAATCCTCCATGGTGGAGACACAAGGTATGATTAATCAGAAACGTGTATCCATTTTAATAGACTATAGTGCAATTCTAAATTATATTTCACTTATAGTAGTAGAAAGTTGTAAAATGGATAAAATAATAAATAATAAATCTTGGCTAGTTTAGTTAGCTACACCGTAAAATCATGAATATGAGTGTCTATTTTATTTATTTTTGAGAAGTTTTTCAACTTCTCGTAAACAAAATTAACTTTTTTTTTTTAGAGCTTCACTTTATAGTAAAACCAAAACTTGTCATGAATTTTATTAGTTTTTTACTAATTATTTTTTTAAATTTATACAATCTTTTGAATTTGACCAAAGTGGAAGAGACTTCATGTATGTGACTTAATTTTGATTTAAAAGTAAAATATAAAAATACACTTTTGAAGAGGACACTGCAAGGTTCCGTAAATTTTCCATAATTTTTTATTGTGTATTATTGCAGATATTGGTTTTTCATTTTACTAACTCATTATGTCATCTAAACATTTTTTTATAAAATTAATTAAAAATACTAAAAAAAAATTAAATTAAATACAAATTATATCAAATGAAAGTCCATTCAATTCTGAAAATGTTGGTTCTAGTTTTGAAACTAGACTCAAAATATTTTAAGGAGTTCTCTCCTTCCCAAGTTGGAGTAAGGTGAAGTGAACACATACTTTTATGGAAAGTGTCATAGTTACATTTTTTCAGTTGAACTAATTTTTCATTCAAAATTTATTGTAAGTTTTCCCTAATGAAATGAAAATTTGTTGAGTTGGTAAGAGATTATATAGTAATTATGGATGGCATGGAAACTAAGGTAGATCTAAACATTTTACCCTTAAGATCTTATGATTTACTCATACACATGGATTGGATGGAAAAGCATTCTGATGTTCTAAATTTTCATGAAAATACTTTTAATTGTCTATATGATTTTGAAAGAAGTATAACATTAAAAGGATTACCACGAGAAGTTTCAATAAGACAAATATCTTCCTTACAATTAAAAATAAAATAAAATAAATGTTGTGAGATATATTTTATACATATATCTGAAAATATTGAGAAAATGAACAAACACTTATTAACTGGTTATCCAATACTAAAAGAGTTTCAGGATGCATTCCCTGATGAAATTCCAGGAATACCTCCTAAACGAGACATAGATTTTACTATAGACTTAGTACCTGGATTTGCATCGGTGTCTAAAGCCCCTTATATAATGAGTACCCCATAATTGAGTGTGCTTAAGATGAACATTCATGAGATTATGGATAAGTAGTATATCATACAAGTAGTATATCATACCAAGTGTGTTTCCATGGGGAGCACTAATATGGGTTTTCAATAATAAATATGGAACCTTCATATTGTGTATTGACTACATGAAACTTAACAAGATGACAGTAAAAAAATAAGTGTCCTTTACCCCGCATTGATGATTTTTTTGACCAAGTCAGAGGAGATAAAATTTTCTATAAGATAGATCTACGGTGAAGATATCATCAGGTTATGATTAAAGAAAAGGAATTCATAAAACTTCTTTCCAAACTAGATATGGGCAACATGAGTTTGTAGTGGTACCTTTTTGTATAAAAAATGCACATGCTACATTTATGTGCTTAATGAATAGTGTGTTGAGAAAATATGTAGACAATTTTTTAATCGTGTTCATAGATGATATATCGTTTTATTCAAATACCAAAGAGGAAAATGAGGAACACTTAATATTGGTTTTGAAAATACTTAGAGAGCATCAACTATATTAAAAAATTCATTAAATATCAATTTTATCAAGATAAAGTACAATATTTGGGACATGTAATTTTAGGTGAAGGGATTTAAGTTAACCTATAAAAGTTCAAGGAAATCCTAGATTGACCATCCTAGATTGACCAGTGCCAAATGATGTGTCGGATATCTGATCTTTTATTTGCATCACACGATATTATCGTAGGTTTATAGAAGGGTTTTCAAAAATTTCATATCCCATAACCTCTTTGCAGAAAAGATGAATTAGATTTAAATGGACTGAAAAATGTCAAGAGAGATTTGAAAAGCTAAAACAATTATTATCAACAACACCTATTGTAAATCCCTATCTAAGAGAACCTAAAATTTCATAAATTTAAACATAAAATTTTTATCATAATTTCTTTATGGTTCTATATTCAACAAAATAACAGTTCACGGTTCAACAAAATTCAAAATGAGCAGCATGATATAAATAACATATTGAATAACATACACAACATAGTAAAATAATGAACCATCATAACGATAATGAACATGCCATAATAATGAACATAAATACCTCTCAAGTGATGTTGTTTCCCCAACTCTGTCTGTCCAAGGTGAAGCTGAAACTTTGCCCAAGCTGCTTTGCCCAAGATCTGCGCAAAACCAAATCTTTTCCTCCCAGCCATCTAGGAACATAGCCTCTCCAGCTCCCTAGCTCCAAGATTCCCTAGCAACAGGTTCTTCGCTGTAACAGTCCATAAAAATTCAACAAGTTCCTCAAGCAAAACCAATAGTACAATCTTCCAACAAGCTCCTCCAGCTCAAACCAGCCTCCAGCAAGCTCCTCCAGCCCAAATCAACAATGCAGTCTTCTCCTATGAAAATGATGCTCTCCCCCCAAAAAAACCAAAGACCCTTCCCGAGTGTTTTCCCTTCTCTTATCCTCCACCGCCCCCCCCCTTTCAGTGCCTTCTCCCTTCATTAAGTCTCACCCACCTTATCCCTCCATTAAGTGTTATCTACATTATCCCTTGTTCATTAATGGGTCATCTAGCGATACATTAATTCTCAAAATAAAAATTAATAATTTATTAAACCAATATTCCTTAAAAAAATATTTAATTATGATTATTAATTGATTCATTAATTTAATCTAATATACATTAAACATATATTTAATAAGGACAATTAATTAATTAATATACATTAAATAATTATTTAAATCATGACAATTGACTAATTACCTAGGGTTGTTACACCTATCTTGAAGATAACAGACCCACATAAGGACTTTGTGTTATGTAGTGATACCTGATTAGACGGAGTAAGAGGAGTATTGTTACAAAGTAACTATGTGATTTCTTATGAATCACAAAAAATGAAACCTCAATAAAATAACTATGTAACACATGATCTAGAATTAACTGTTATTATGCATGTTTTAAAAATGTGGCGACACTATATGTTGGGTAGGATATTTCTGTTGAAAACTCATAATATGAGCCTTAAATATCTCTTCGATCAACATAACCTAAATGGGTGTTGCATTTGATCTCAGAGGGATCTTCATTTCCCCATGGGCTCTTTAATGCCCTTGAGAACTAAATATAATTTCAGTCGTAACATACAAACTCATTTGAAATAGAGAATTAAATCAACATTAGAAAATAATGATATTTATAAGAAATTACAAGAAAAACTTTAGAAAAATAAATCAATTGAGGAGGAATTGAAATTTAGTTGCAATATAGATTGTTTGGTACAGTATAAAAATAAAATTTATGTTCCAAATAGCATAGAAATGAATAATTTAATATTTGATGAAGTAGATAAGAAACCCTATTTAGGTCACCTACGTTATCAAAATAATATTACATATTTGACAAAAGAATATTTTCGGCCTTGAATGAAAGACGAAGTATTTGGATATCTTGCGAGGTGTCTTGAATGCAAGAAAATTAAAGCTGAGCACTACCACTTAGCTAGATTATTGCATCTCATATCCATTCTTAAGTGAAAATGGGAAGTAATTAGTATAGACTTCATTACATGACTACCTACAAATAAGAAGAAAAATTACTCTATAATGGTAGTAGTAGATAAACACATTAAAGTTGCACACTTTATCTCGGTGAAGTCAATTTACAAAGCTATAAACATTGTATAAATTTTCATGAGGGAAATTTTTAGAATGCATGGTTTACCCAAAACTATCATTTCACACACAAATACAAAATTCACTTCGAATTTTTCAAAGACTTTGTTCAGTAGTTTGGAAACTGATGGTCAAACCGAAAGGACTAACCAAATTGTAGAGAATATGGTGTGGATGTATGTAATGGACTATCCCACAAATTAGGAAGAGTACCTTCATCTAGTTGAGTTTTCATATTACAATGCTTATCATACATATCTAAACATGAGTACCTTTGAGGTGATGTATGGAAGGAGATGTCAAGCACCTATTAGTTGTGACAACCCATTTTCTCTTATTATTTTAGGTCCAGATATGCTAAAAGAAATGGAAGCAATTGTTTAGAAAGAAAAAAAGAATTTGAAAAGTGGACAGGACAAACAAACAAGTTTTGCAGACCTCAAAAGAACACATACATAATTTAATAAAGGGGATCATGTTTATCTTAAAGTCAAACCTAGGGATAGTTCATTAAAATTGGGAAAGAGTACCAAGTTGGCACCACAGTATTGTGGGTCATTTTAAGTGCTTCTTAGAGTGGGGCTAGTGACCTATCAACTTGCAATTCCAGCCAATTT
Organism: Picea glauca; assembly: GCA_000966675.3. Lineage (NCBI taxonomy): Eukaryota > Viridiplantae > Streptophyta > Pinopsida > Pinales > Pinaceae > Picea > Picea glauca. The sequence goes on along the minus strand of JZKD02S1050190.1, from coordinate 142,645 downwards.
AAAAATTCACAATGTTTTTCATGTTTCATTGTTAAAGAAGTATGTACATGATGTAACTCATATTGTGAATTGGAATGTGATTCAAGTGGAACCAAAAGGTGAGTTAGATGGAACTACTACATATTCTCGACAGGAAATAAATTATGTTGTAGAACCGAACCATAATTAAGAATACAATGTAGTGGAGACACTTACATTGCAGTAGGAAAGAAATGCATACTCTGCATTATTGGAAGACAATAAAAGATGTTGGAGAAATTCATAGTTTCAAGGTATATATATCCATATCCAAATGAATATTATGTCCTTTGTGACTCAAACTAAATATAATAGACTATATTTATAAAACAAAGATTTTATTTTTCTTTTGTGAAGAATATTGTTTGAAATTATTCAAATGAGAAGAGCTCGTGAAACCTGTAAGTTACTATAGGTGGAACTAGTCTATTATCTTTTTAGACAGAATGAAAGAATCCTTAAATATCTATTTTATTCTTTAGTTACCTGAAAGCAATTATATGAAAGTTATTAAACAACAAATACTAGAACACAACTTTCATGGAGTAACCATTTTACATACTATGATTTTCCAAAAACTTGTTCTGTGCATGATGTTTTATTTTCAAAAGACTTGTTCATATAGTTATGTACAAATACATCACAGTAAGAAAGATTACCTACACATAAATTGGAATAAGTCCTAATGAAAAGGGCAGGGTTTTAACCAAGAACTGAAATGGAGTATTAGCACGAGAAATTTTACAGAAGTAACTCATAGGTAGTATGTATTCATATATTCTATCTGATGAACAGTGAAACAATATGTTGAAATAAAATATTTATAAGGGTATACTCAAATGCTTCATACAAAACGTTAGATGTCCGATTAGTTTTGGATAGCCATTTCAAGAAACGAAACATAAAAACAAATATGTGTGCAAATAGAGCTCTTAACCAGAGTTTATTCTTCCATATAAAACTTATACCTGAAATTATTAATAACCCACGAGAACTCAAATATTAATATTCCAGGGTTCGAAACTCTTTCTATAAATTTTGAGGAGCTACACGATAGTGTGTAGCTTCTGTGAAGATCCAGCATCCACCAGGATGAAGGGTCTCAAGAGAAAACTTTAGAGCAGAAAAGAAATAAACAAGTAGATGGAATTAACTAGTGACCCTAGGCGAGTCTAGGAGATAAGTTGATAATGCAGTGCTTACAAGTTTTAATAATCATATATAACCAATAAACCAGAGTAATGGTATATAGACCGAATAATACACTTATTTGTTTCATTAAATAGAGGATACCTCACCATAACCAAAGTATAAGAAGAACCACCAAATGTTCTGGTCATTGCACATAAGAAAAGTTTAATAATGAGTTCGTAAATACTCAATGATGCCATCTAACATTCATGAATGACATATAGAGTTTGTCCTTTTTATTAAACTCTTGAAGAAGTATTGAAGCCACGACAAGTCGATATATTTTCATGAGTAAACTCCAGAACGATTGTACCTAGTGTTAGAGACTTCTTACCACAAATGCCTTCTAAGGGTTTCCTCGACCCTGTGCCAAAGACCAAACAAAGATAATATTTTGTTTATACAATCAAAACCTAGGTATGAAAATGGAATCTCCATGTAGGAATGAGATATTAAACTTACCCAGAACCGATGCAGTCAGGGTACACATCGAAGACAAAAAGTAGATGTTTTCGAAGACAGGGTGAACCCGTAAATAAAACATAGAAATACGAATTACAACTAGAGGTAAAAATAAAAAAAAACCAAACAAATGTGAGTATAAGATTATTTCTTGTAAATACAACAATGTTCTCACCATTGTCACCATAGTCAACTATGCCGTCTTGGTTGAATGATAAACTGTAAAACAAATGTTGAGTGGGTTTAATGGTTAAGAATATGTGTTGGGTAGGGTATATATACCTTTGTAGACTTTACCAGTCAAATCGCTGGGCGGAGAGGGGTCCCTTGTCCCACAAACAAGAGGGTCTCATACACCAAATTTGGTGTGCTGGCTTGGCTGTGACCTTAAAAATAGATTATTATTATTATTATTTGTGAAACCCTAAGTTGAAAAAGACGAAAAAGACCCTAACAAAAAAAATGGAGGCATGGTAGGATAGAGAACTCACTTTCCAAATTGTAGTAAAGTAGACATACGAGATTAGGTGATGAACTCAGTCAACTTAAGTGGCAGCACAACGTGGGAGATTATAGTTTAGTTACAGTTTTTCAATTGGATTCCATTCGAACCATACCATTAACAACGTCGTGTTAAACCAAGCTTGGAAGTGACTTGATGGAATACGACTGTGCCAACTCGATCATAGTCGTGGTAATGTGTGAAACCTCAAATGTAGAAGATTCGAGCAAGATATCAATAGTGTTAGTAACCCAATTCAAAACACATGTAATAGATAAACCCATACGGTATATACATATATATATTGAAGAACAAGCAATATGTTAATATCCATACTTGATATGGTCAAGAACCTTTAATCTTGGATTGTTAATAATATGAATAGATATTCTATGGGTTTTAGACTAAGATCTAATCACAACTATAAGTATTTTATTTTGGTTGGTTAATAGTATTGATAATTAGTCTATGGACTATCGATTGTTTTCTAAGAAAACATAATGCCTATTGATCATAATATCAAAAAGAATTAGATATTTTACCATAAGAAAACATAATGCCTATTAATCATAATATCAAAAAAATTAGATATTTTACCATAAGGAATAGGAGATTGCACCAAGCTCCTAGTTTCATAATGAACTCCATATAATGAAACTTAATTACTAGAAATAAATAAGACGAGTTGCGAAGCAACAAGTCCCTGCCTTGTGACTTCCATATAATGAAACTTAATAACTAGAAATAAATAAGGAGAATTGCGAAACAACAAATCCTTACCTTGTTAACATTGCACCAATCTCCTAATTCCATAATAACCTCCATATAATGAAACTTGAACAAGGAAAGTTGCGAAGAAAAACTTAATTACTAAAAATGAACAAGGAAAATTGCGAAGCAACAAGTCCCTGCCTTGTTAACTTGAGATTTGATTTATGATAATTACTAGAAATATTGTTAACTTGAGATTTGATTTATGATAATTACTAGAAATAAACGAGGAGAGTTGCGAAGCAACAAGGCAGGCCTTGTTAACTTGAGATTTGACTTATCATATTGTGCAAAGGATGGAAATAAGACACGAAATCTTCACAGATTTGATAAAGAGTCGGTCTGGTTAGATAAAGAATTCCTTACTAGCTTAGCGGCATCCTGTGGCACTGGTTCATAGTTGTGCAGGACCAAATGCTCAGGGAGTAGATACAACAGATTGCACATGAGCATGCAATTTCCAGGATGAACTCAACAGTTCATCTCAGATCGAGTCTAGAGTTCAGCGTTCGAACCATCAAGTCAAAGACAAGATTCTAAGGTGAGAATCCGAGTGGGATGGGATAGCTAAAACCCTAAGTTAGGGTTAATAATAACTATTGACTTCATTAATTTTCATCACTGGGCGGCTACAGTGATGCTTCTTGCAAGCTGGGATGGACGTTCAGAAAGCAAAATCTCACCTGTACACATGTAGGATGGCAACTTTTTCTAAAATTATAATTACAAGTCGCAGGATCCTAGCTCCCGCAGACGAGTTTTGCTTGTGGAAGATACATTAATCAATAGAGTACGTTGGTAACTGGATTGATCCTATTTTCTTCAATTGTCCATTTACGTAGTAGATTTTTCCCTAGAAGGCTTATTTCCCTAAAATTTGGTGCCAATGTATTATTCATTGTTTTTCTAAATCTTTGCATGCCAGATAATTTAGCGGAAGGTGCTTCAAAACCTTAACCTTCATTGTGAAGAAGCTCAGAATGGAAAGGTAGCAGTGGACTTCTTCAAGCAGGGCAGAACTTATGATCTTGTGTTAATGGAGAAAGAAATGCCTGTCATGGGACATGAGGTAAATACGTTTTAATTCATTGGATCCGTTGCGTAGGTTTGTTTAGTTTTGCCTGCTTGTGAGTTTTTAATTTAATCATCTCCATTCTCATAGATCACAATAAGTTTTTTTTGGGTTCACCTTTGATTCATTCTGACCGTGGAAAAGACTGGTTTTATGTCAGGCTACAAGACAACTGAGATCAATGGGAGTTAAGACACCGATTATTGCATTCACTGGAAATGCTTTGCTTTGCAATCTGACAAGGACCACTTTGACACCCTTCTAGTCAACTCTCAACTAACTAATATCATGATAAGACAATGAAAAATCTGGGTATACTACAATTGCATGACTGTCGTTGATGGTGGAGGGATGCAAGGCACGCTATTGGAGACAACCAGACGTCCTTTACAAGACTAACTAAAACCTAGACTTTGTAATAATTAACAAAAAGATTTATGTCATGGTTGAACTCCATCCGCTATCCATTAATAATGATATTAGTGGAAAACAGTTCCACGTACATTAAAAGTAACAGTAATAACTCGCCGTCAATCTAAGCATCGAGTGAAAGCAGGATACTATATTAACCTTCTTAATTTCGCTATCCTTCATAACCGTTAATATAACAAAACAATGTCTAACATAAGGGAGGAAGGACGATAAGATCATCACCGTCAGTCAGTGAATTTTATCTTGAAGTTCTTAAAGTGGAATTACCAGCTAATAATTAACGAGATAGTGGCGAATCTAGAAGAGACTTCTTAGGTTACGCATGTTTAATCTATCTATAAAAATTATATCTTGCACACGATTGATTTGTTAGACGAATAAGTTGAAGTTGAGCGATTTTCTGCGCACGATTAGCTCCGCGATTTTGGCGTGATTGTTTAGTTAACTGCAGAACGTTTGCTTCTTGTTTTCATCAACAGTTAGACTGTGAGTTGCTTCGTTATTTACGAAGCACCCGTTGCATGTAATTTCCTTTAAATATCCATTCCAATAAT
>JZKD02S1050190.1:91869-121460 GCA_000966675.3 Picea glauca | reverse complement strand
CATTGCCACTGTGTGAGTGAATATTGCATTATGAGAAAGGAGTCTGTGAGAGAAAGAAGAGGAAGTTAAAGAGAGTATGTTGTAGGTTGTATCCCTTCATTTGTTGGATAATAATAAAGGAAGAACTTGTCAATTTCTCTGGTTGAAGTGTCCCACACTGGGTGAACCATGTATATATGTGTCTCTATTGTAATGTGTATATTCTATGTTTTATTTCCACATTTATTTTTCTAACAATTGGTGTTAGAGAGAGGTAACTTGTAGGAAAAGAGGGTTCCTAATTCGAGTGGGAGCAATGGCGGAAGATGGAAAGTTTAAGGTTGAGAAATTTAATGGACAAAACTATTAGTTATGGAAGATGGAAATGGAATATCATTTATATCATAAGGATATTTACCTATCGTTAGGTGAAAAAGAAAAAATATGGTGAGTATAAAAGATGAAGAATGGGATATTCTTGATAGAAAGGCATAGTGAACGATACGGTTGTGCCTGGAAGCGTCAATGGATTTCAATATTTCGAAAGAAAAAAACAACACAAGATCTGATGAATGGATTGTATAAACTATATGAAAAAACCTCAGCTTCCAACAAGGTATTTCTAATGAAGTGATTATTTAATATGAAAATGTCAGAATATGGGTTTGTTTCCAATCACTTAAATGAATTCAATATGATTACTAATAAGATAAGTTCTGTAAAAGTGGACTTTGATGATGAGGTTAGGGATTTTCTGATCTTGTTGTCATTTCCATAGAGTTGGAATAACTTGGTCATGGTTGTAAGTAACTTTGTCTCTAGTTCAAACACTCTGCAATTTGATGATGTTGTTAGTGTTATCCTTAGCGAGGAAATGTGATGGAAAAGCACATGTGAGACATAAAGTAAGGCATTGATTATGGAGAACAGGGGAAGAAAAAGGGAAATATGAACGATTCTAGGAAACCATGGGAAGTATAGGAAGGGAAGATCCAAGTCCAAACTAGGAAATATAGAGTGATTGAATTGTGGGAAGAAAGGACATATGAAGAAAGACTATAGAGCTCCAAAGAAACAAAGAGATGGATAGCAGGAGAAAAATCAGGAAGAAAATGTAGCATGTGATGTGTTACAAGATGATTTGATTCTTTCTTCAGATAATATTACGAAGTCTTAGGTAGTAGATTCAGGGGCTTCATTTCATGCCATACCCCATAGGAAATATTTCTAAAATTGTGTTCAAGGTGATTTTGGACAAGTTTATTTCGGTGATGATGAACCATGTCAAATTGTTGGAATGGGTAAGGTACAAATAAATAAAAAGAACAGAAACCAATTTTAACCAATGGTTACTAAAAGAGGTGAGAAATATACTGAATCTGTGAATAAATCTAATTTCAATAGGATAGTTGGAAAGTGAAGGATGTATATCTACATTTACATATAAGGAGTGGAAGGTCAGTAAAGGATCAATGGTAATGGAAAAAACGAGAGAAGGTAGGTACATTATATTTATGTACTAGTATTGTTGACTATTCAATCTCTTTAGATTCTAAATGTGTGGATACAACACTGTGGAATCATAGGATTGAACACATGAGTGATAAGGGGATGAAAATACTTTACAAAATGAATTTGTTTCCAAATATTCAACAAGTTGATTTGGATTTCTATGAGCACTGTATTTATGGAAAACATAAGAGTGTCATATTTTTCAGAGTCTTGAACGAAAATAACAGTGAAAAGTTAGAGCTTGTGCATAAAGATTTATGTAGACCATCTCAGATATCATATATTTTTGGCTCTTGTTATTATGTTACTTTTATTGATGATGCAACTAGAAAAAATTTGGTTTATTGCATTAAAAAAATATGATGTTTTGGACACTTTTAAGAGATGGAAATATTTTCTTGCAAATGAGACAAGAAAAAGGTTGAAATGTCTCATTTCAGACAATGGATGTGAAAAATGCAACAAGGAGTTTGATAATTGCTATCCATAACGTGGGATTCATAGAGAGAAGACATGTCCATGAACACCACTATAAAATTGTGTGTCAGAAAGGATGAATAGGACAATCATAGAACATCCAAGGAGTATGATATTGCATGTTGGGTTCCCTTGTAGTTTTGGTCAGATGTTGTGGATATTGTTGTTTACTTAATAAATAGGGCCTTCAAGATCCTTGGATGGTAGAATTCTATAGGAGGCATGGACATGAAAAAAGGAAAGCTACTAATTTCTGAAGACTTTCGGTTCTAAAGCATTTTTCCATATTGATAAATAAAATAGATCAAAGCTTGAGGAAAAATACAAGAAGTATACCTTTATTAGATACTATGTTAATAATTTTGGTCATCGCTTATGGGATTATGAAAATCATAAAATCATTTGGAGTAGAGATGTGGTATTCAATGAAAAGGTCATGTACAAATATCAGTTGCATGAAAATAAATAGGAAAAATAAAACACATAATACACAATGCTTGATGAAATCAAAGAAAATGAAATTCCAAAGGTACCATAAAATCAAAATGTACAAGAACAGGAGAAATAGGGAACTCAAACTCCTAGAAGTGTTGTTAGAATATCTACCTGGTTTAGTAGACCCCTTGAACGATACTCTCCTTCATTGTATTGTTTATTGTTGATTGATTATGGTGAACCAGAAAGTTATGCAGAGGCAATGTAGGTAGAAATTAAAAATAAGTGGGAGCAAGGCATGAAAGAGGAAACGGATTCCTTGGTAAATAACCAAACTTGGGACTTGGTTCAGTTTCCTACAAGAAAAAGAGTGTTGCAAAATAAATGGGTCTACAGGTTGAAGGAAGAAGATGGAGGGAAAAAGAGATACAAGGATAGACTTGTTGTAAAAGGGTTTGCACAAAAGAAAGGTATAGATTTTGATGAAATATTTTCTCTTGTTGTTAAAATGATTTAAAGTAGGACTATTTTAAGTCTTGTGGTAGTAGAATATTTTCATATTGAACAATTAGATGTAAGAACAACTTTTCTCCATGTCGATTTAGAGGAAGATATTTATATGGAGAAGACATAGGGGTATAAGGTGAAATGAAACGAGAATTTGGTATGCATGTTGAATAATAGCTTGTATGGCCTACAGAAAGCTCCAATGAAGTGGTATTTGAAGTTTGATAGGTTTATGACATAGCAAGGTTATAGTAGATGTCATTGTGATCACTGTGTTTATTTTAAGAGGCTAGAAAATGGAAGATATATTATCTTGTTATTTTATGTAGATGGCATTCTTGTTGCAGGGTATAACATTCAGGATATAAATTTGGTCAAAAAGAAATTATCCAGTTCATTTGTGATGAACGATTTGGGTGATGCAAAAAAAACGATCGGTATGAGAATAACAAGAGACAAGAAAAATCGCAAATTTGCATTGTATCAGGGAGAGTACATAGAGAAGGTGTTGAAGAGGTTTAGAATGCAGAATGAAAAAAAAATACTACACCTTTGGACAACCATTTAAAATTAACCAAGGAAATGTGTCCCAAGACACAAGAGAAGATAGAATACATGTCCAGGGTCCCTCATTCATTAGTATTTGGTATCTTGATGTATGCTATGGTGTGCACAAGACTAGATATTGCACATGCATTGGGAGTTGTGAGAAGGTATATGAACAATCCAGGTAAAGAACATTGAGAGGAAATAAAGTAGATTCTTAGGTATTTGAGAGGTACTTCTACTCATGCATTATGTTTTGGAGGTTCGGGCATTGTTCTATAAGGATATGTTGATTCAAATATGGTAGGTGATAACGATACGAGGAGGAGCACCAGATGGCATGGTTTTACTGTAGGGAGAATAATAGTAAGTTGGATTTAAAAACTGCAAAAGGTTGTTACACTTTAAACAATGGAAGTAGAGTATGTTGTAGCTACAAATTTTGGTAAAGAGATGATTTGGTTACAAATTTTTATGGATGAATTAGGAAAGAAGAAGGAGAATAGCAGGTTATTCTATGACTATGAGAGTGTCATTCATAATGCAAAGAACTCAACCTTCCATTATAATACCAAGAATTTACATCTTATTTATCATTTCATATGATCTATTTTGGAAGATAGACAATTGAAGTTGGAAAAGATGCATACTATCCAAAATCCTACAAACATGTTAACAAAGGTAGTAATAAGAGAGAAATTGAGTTCCTTCATAGCTTCAACTGGACTTCCAGCATGAAAGTGAATATGATAAATTTTCCAGGTCCACGTTGGATCATAATCTAGTAGGTACAACAACATTGAAGTTGTTTTGATCAGTCTCCAAGTGGGATATTGTTGGTTGTGGAGCCTGATTATCTTCCTAATTCAAAGGTCTTGTTTCATCCATGTTTGCATCCCATTACCTAACTAGGGGTGTGGGGAGGATTTATATGCCACTTCTCTCACTAGGAGGTTCCACAGGGGGGATGAGAAGCATTTTGGAGCCCAACCCCCTTGAGCGGGATTCGAGGGTAGAGCCCCTAAAGTGAAAATTTGGGAAAAATTTCCTTGTAAAATATTGTAATTTCATAGTCAATATAGACCATTCATTTTAAGATCATGTATATGCCAGTAAAATTTATATTAGGGATTTTTTCTTTAGAAGGAAACCCTCTTTTATGTATGAGGGAATTGTATTGTGGTTGTGTGAGCAAGTGAATATTGTATTCTGAGAGAGAAAACCGTGAGAGAAAGAAAAGGAAGTTACAACGGGTATGTTATAGGTTGTATCCCTTCAATTCTTGGATAATAATAAAGGAAGGACCTATCGAGTTCTCTGTTGGATGTATTCCACACTAGGTGAACCATGTATATATGTGTATCTATGGTATGGTGTATATTCTATGCTTTATTTCCACATTTTTGTTTTATTGTATTTCTCTGTGATCCTATTTTTCTAATAAAGAAATTTCAAAAATCTATTGAAGGATGTTAGAATCAAGGTAAATTGTAACTCTAAATCCACTACACATTAAACCAAGAACCTAACTACACAGTACAAAAAGATTATTTGTTAAAAATACCCTAAATACATGATACAAAAAGACTCTAACTACATACTACAAAAATGTTCTTTTATACATGTTGGAAGGCCTATAGTCTGAATCAAAAATACATTGAAGGAAAACTCCTCCAATCAATGAGGAAATGATCAAACATAGTTGCATGGATATTTTAGTTTATTGTATTCTTATGTATTGAGATTAGAAGTGCTTATATTTTTGTCAAATATTCCTAACTCTAACCTAATTGTGTATTTTACAAGTTTGGTCACACAACAAAATTTTGGTCATCAACACACTAATTCAATTCACTAGCATGGATGGAAAACATTAAATGGGATTCAAATTGTCATGAGAATTAGTCTTCCTCTCATTCTTTCCATATTCACAAATGGGTACAATTATGTAATTTAGAATATGCACATATGGTAAATAAAAATTGTATGTTGAGGACACATTGTGTTTGGGTGAAGTATTTGAAGGACACATGGTGATTTGGTCCCAAGGAATAAAAAGAGAACCAATAAATATGAGTTTTTTGAGCTCTTGAAAGTGTGTTTGGGAAACACCAACATGATAACACTATCCACACACTCCCAGGGAATATTTTTCAAAATTTGACACTATAATGAAAACATGTCATCACGTTTTACTCAGCAAAACCCTAGTTCTTGAAATCATCAAATAAAAGAAGATTTGGGACACATACTCATAAGAGAGGTGTGTTGATATTTATAATCAAATTTGATAAGTCCAATGGAATCAATAGTTGATCAATTTGAGTCTTTTTTATCATTTTATGGTGGGCTACAACCTGCTTCCTAAAGAAATTCAAGGACACATGGAAACATTTTGTAGGGGCCATAAAATCCAAGACAAACAATGGAATTGAGTCTCATAACATCCTACAAGTTTTTTTAAGTAAGATAAAAATGATCACACTATTTGATGTTCCTAAGGAAATTTTTTCAAAAAACTTACTATTTAATGAAAAAATTGAATTACATGTTAATAAAAAAAGTCCTAGTTCAAGAAATCATCCAATAAAACAAGATCTGATCCATGGACTCGTAGGAGGGGGAAAATACATAACCAATATTATAGTATTGATGGGAATTGTTTTCATACATATTATAAACTACTCATTATACCATAATGCAACATGGACATGTTGAACATAATATTGGATTTTTCCCAAAACGTTCTTGATTAAATAACATACTTGTACCTAGTGGCACAAAAAGTTGGGGAATAATTGTAACATACCAATTTTAATATCTGTGAATTTCAATGAAATTATACATATGTTAAATAGGTTGGTGAGCTAGTATGTTTTGGGTCGAAGAGCATGTACTAATAAAAGGATGGAGATCCTATCCTTGTAATCTATACATACATTTATTAAATATGTAACATACCCATTTTGAATCCCGAGATTAGTGATATGTAATGTAAATATGATGTATGGTCATGTGACCAACTATGTAATATATAAACATTGTTTATGAGGATAATAAAATAAAATGTAACATTGAATGTAGTTGGACATAGATGTATTAATGGGGGATAATTTTCAATGACAAGGGGTAGGGTCTAAGAGGGAGGTCCAAAGGGGGAATTACCCATGTCTATTAATCTCAACCCAGGTTTCTAAATTATACTATTGCATATAAACCTTCTATTTTTTGTTCGAGTGTTCACAAAGACAATCATTAGAGACATATAATAAGGTTGGTGTGAAAATTTACATCCCATAGTTAGTACAGCATGGGGGCTAAGTAAAATCAAAACCGATAAGTGTGAGAGTCAAATTTCATGGGGGGAAAAGGAAAATCATATGGAAAAAAAAAATCATTTTTACAACCAATTTTTGGACAACAAGAGAGTGAAAAGTATTGGAGCTTGGAGGAAGCCATAGGGGGGAAAGTGTTGTAGGTTTTGAAAGATTAAAATGCATGAATAAGTAGGTTGTTAGGCCTATAGAGTGATTTTATATGTGATGGATCACCTAATCGAAAGTGATCTTGCTGTGGAGTCCCCAGGAAAAACAATTCCTATCCAACATGTGTTGGATCCACAAAGGGACATGGGAAGGCATTAGAAACTATGTGTAGTGAAGGCGGATCCCATTCCTTTGGTTGTGTAGGTTTAGGATAAGAGAGTTGTTGGATTGGGATAGTTCTAAGAAAAATTAGTATGTTGTGGGTAAAATTGGGTTGTGAGTGGACATTGTAGTGACACATATTTCTTGTGGATTCATATCCCCATCTTAGGCGTGATTTGTTGTTGATATTTGGATCATAAAATCTATTGTTGGGTGGAACGTCCATCCCAAGTAGTTGGTTTCACATTTGATTTAAAAGACAAGTGTTTATCTTGGTTACATTATTAATATTTATAGGCATTGTATGACTCGTTGTATTCATAATGTTGTTAATGCATGCAAGTCCTCAATGAATTGCATTTAATTATGGGATTATTGTTGTGTTTTTACTATGATTTTTACTATGAAAATATTATTTTGTTGCAATTCATGTTTTAAAAGTGTCATTAGATGCATGGGAATGATCACATTGCATATAAATAAGTTTTTTGTTCTGTTCATTTAAATGGAATTGCATGCATGGCTATAGATATTTCTTTTAGCCAAATATGTTTTTATATTGTTTTTGCATCTAATTTAATTTGTATCAAAAAATGAAAAATTTTAATGGGGTTCCTAGAGTCGCCAATTGAGATATTTCCTATCCAACTTGTGATGAATCCCTATAGGGAAGTAGGACATGTCAAGGGATTGTGTGGTATAGAAGGTTATCGTATTCATCATGTTGTGCAATCGAGGGGAAAAAGAGCTAGTGTATTGGAATTATTGTTGGAGTTAGAATTATAGGTAATGGGTTGGTGTGTGGATAGTATCGAACCATAGGATGTATTCATTCATTTTTCCATCATATCCCCAACTTATAGGTGGATTTTGTTTTAGAGAACTGAAATAGAAAAGCATATGGTTGGGAGGAACATCCCTCGTATGCAACCACTTGGTGACATTCTCTTATGAGTGTGTGTTCTAGTCACTATAATATTTAGTTTTTTAATTGCTACATTTTACTCTAAATTTTATGTGTTTGAATGCTACTATGTTTGAGATAAAATATTCATTCGCATGTTTTAAATTACTCATAGTCATGTGATCTTATTTCTCATGTTGCATGCATTTATATTTTAATGGTATATGATATTTTTCATTTTTTCTTGGTAATGGGTACATTAGAATAATTACAATGTAACCTTTAAAACTACATTTAAAATTTGTAAGTGCAATTTTATAAAATGTATTCTCTTTAAGTACTTAACACTAACCTGGGACATCACCGATGCTATATTTTTTTATCTCTTTCCCACCATATAGTTAATAAGTAACATATTTGAACATCTACATGTAAACCAGCATCCTACCAAATTCATAATCCTCACTTTGATTAATGTATAAAATCAATAATGAAAATCCACAATGCCTCGGTTATGTCCCATATAAACAATATTTTCTATAATATTTTTTGCTATTGGTCCTTTAACATATGATGCTATGAATACATTGTCTTCATGTAATTGGTGGTAGCATGGCTGAGGATTCCTACACATGGTTATTATGAAAAACATGACATATGTCTAGATATGTGTCATAATAGTAACCAAATTCTATGCATTATTTGCACTAGCATGTGTTACTTTTTGTGCATGTTCTAACATACCAACCTTTCCATTTCTCGAAATATCTTTGGACTAGGTTTAGTTCCTTGGGTTCATTCTACAATATCTTGTAGAGTTGTGTCGATGACATAAGTGTTTAATGTTGGGTTCATGGTCACTATAAATTATTCTCAACTTTATTAAATCCTTATGGTTATATTAAGGTGTGGTATTTTAATACAAAAAATTATAGATTAGTTCCTTAATGGATTCAATTAACTTCATGTTAGAAATCAAGAACCCTACCAATGAAGCACACTAATATATTTGACCTAGGTTGTCAAGGATTTCTCTTCTAATAATTTTTTTTTTAGAGGTTTTATGACTTAATTTAAAAGGGTTAGATGTTTATGTGAGTAAGTAGTTCTTATGAACCAAACTACACAAAATAGCCAATAAATAATCCACTTTGAGGGGGAAAGCTCCTTTTACATTATATGGAATGCACAAGACAATATAAGATGCCTATACAATTGAATCTCCTTTATTATAAATATGTGATAAAGTGAGAATGGTGTAACTTACTCTAATCTGACCTAACCATAACTAAAAAAATAGTATTAAATGAGTGTTATGGCCTTAAAATAGGGCCTTATGGGTATTGACATAACCCCCTCTCTTTTAAAAAATATTTTCCCTCAAAGCTTGTAATTGAGGGTGTTTCTTCATGAATTGCTCATTTTCCCATGTAACTGGTTATAGAGGCATATTATTGCACTTAATTAGGCACTCTGTAATGGTTATATTCCAAAGAGATAACGAGTGTCGATCTATAATTTTTTATGGTTCAAAAATCAACTTCCCTTCTGCATGTAATTATGGAAGTTCCATCTGCATTGACATAGTTTTTCCCAAAACCTTTTTTAGACAAGATACATGAAAAACATTATGAATGTGAGAAGAATGAAAATCTAACTCATACACCACTTATCATGTTCTACGAATAATCTTGTAGGGTCCATAAAATTTTGAAGCTAATTTCTAATTATACTTTTGTTTAAGAGAAGGTTGCTTATAAGGCTGTAGTATCAAAAATATTGAATCACCCTCCTCAAATTGTCTTTCAAATCGATTTTGATATGCTTTTTTCTTCATCTCACTTCATTCCATTTGTAGGTTTTCCTTAAAAATTCTTAATGTTTCATTAGTCTTCTCCATATGTTACTCTATTGTCTACAATTTGGACTTGTCCCACACAAATGATGAGATAATAGGAGTTGGATATCCATAAAGGGATTAAATGGAGACATCTTAGTATATGTTTGTTAGGTGGTATTATACCACCATTCTGTTAAAGGAAGCCACTTCACCCATTAAAATTTATTGTCTGAAGAAAAAAACATAGATAAACCTCTATTTTTTTTAACTATTTATGTTTGACCATATATTTTCGGATGATATGCCGAACTCATTTCTAGTGTTATTCCACTCATATTCCATAACTGTTTTCAAGAAAGTCGTATGAATTTTTTATCTATGTCATTTACGATTACTTTAGGAAATTCATGAAGTCTACGAATTTCCTTCATGAACACTTCTACCACTTGACTTGCCATATATGTACCTTTAATTCCACAAAAATGTGCATATTGTTTTATTCTATCCACTACAACAAAAATACCATCCTTGCCTTCTAATTTTTGTAAWCCTATAATGAAATTAACTAATATATCTTCCCATGTTTGATTAGGTATGTGTAAGCGATAAGGTAAAMCTAGATATTTTACTATCTCCCCCTTATTTCTTTGGAAAACTTAACATTCTCTTACAATTTTTTGAATATATGTATTCATTCCGTCCCCCCCCCAAAACCTTTTTTGATCATTTGATATGTTTTAAGGAACCGTGGCTATCCTACACTTGGAGAGTCATGAGACTCCCTTAATATTCATTTATTCAACTTTAATTGAGAACATAAAACTATTCGACCCTTGTACCAAAGGATATCTATCTTCCACTACCAATGTTCCATAGATTTCATCCCTTCCTTAATACGTTGTATTTTTTGTCTAGTAGTATTGTAATTTTTCCATTCTTGGAGAGCTTCTCCCAACCACGTAGAAATGAAAGATTTAATGGAATATAAAATTGAGGCTTATTCTATTCTATAAATGGCATATGATACCACATTATCCTTCCCCTTTTTGTATATTATCTCCAAATGAAACCCTTGCATTATTTCTACACATTACTATTTCTCTTATGATGACAATTTTTTCTATGAAAAGTACTTTAGGCTATGATGGTCTATCATGACTTTAAAATGCCCCTCAATGAGATATTGTTGCCATTTTTTATTGCATCTAAAATTGCTACCATTTATTTTTCATATGTAGATTTCAACAAGTCATTCCCTTGAAATGTTTTCTTTCAAAGAAAAATCAACTCCCTTATTGTGTCAATATTACTTCAATTCCTTGTCATGAATCACATTCAACTATGAATGTTTTACCAAAATTAGGTGTTTCCAATGTTTGTCTAGAAGATATGGAATTATTAAGAGTCATAATCCCAAGGTATCATTTTCCTTCCATACAAATGACTTTTTCTACAAGAGAGATGTGAGTGGGCTTACAATGCAGGCATAATTCTTAGTAAATTTACGTTAATATCATGTAAGACCCAAAAATCCTCTAAGACTCTTGATGTTTTTAGGAATAGGTTGTTTTGTGATAGATTAGATATTTTTAGGGTCCACCTTAACCCCTTCAATTGAAACAATATTTCCAAAATAATCTACTTCTTGTTTTCCAAAATAATATTAATATCTTTTTACATATAATTGATTATTCTCTAGAATTTGTAGTACTTCATCCACATGTTTAATTTTCTCTTTCCATGATTTTCTATAGAGAAGTCTATCATCAAAGTAAACCAACAAAAAAATTCTAATTTGCGGTTAAAAAATTTTGTTCATAAGGATTTCAAAAGTGGAATGAGAATAGTTAAACCAAAGGGCATGAACAAGAACTCATAATGCCCTTCATGTGTTCTGAAATCTATTTTGGGAATGTATTCTTTTTGTAATATTATTTGGTGGTATCCTTATTTAAGATCTAACTTTGTAAACTAAGCCACTCCATGAAGCTCATATAGTACCTCATCAATATTTGGGATAGGTAATTTATCCTTGATGTTGATTTTTTTTATATCTCTATAATCAAGACACATTCTCCAATAAATTTGTTTTCTCTCAGGATAACTACTAAAGATGAATAGGAATTCCTTATTGGTTTAATAATACCCGAATCTAGCATGTCATATACCATTTTATCAAAATCCCTGTTTTTTGGTGAGGATATCCATAATGCCTTTTACTTGGAGTAATTCTAGATATCATTTCAATTTGATATTCATGATCTCTAGATGGAGGTGTCCATTTACGGATTTCTTGGAGGATGTTCTAGTGCTTTTCCAAAGTGCATTTTAATACCTCTGGAATATTTTCATCTTCTTTCTTTACTTCCATAGAATAAAGTCTAACCAAATATCCCATACTACCCTTTTATAAGGGATTTTCCATTCTATTAGAGATGATTGACTGAGAAGGTCCATATTTTAACCCTTTCAAACAATATTGACTCCCTTCCAATTAAAATTTCATGAATAATTCCTTATAGTTTGTATAAATTGTGCCTAATGTTCTCAACCATTGAATTCCAATAACACCATCTACTCTTCTAATGGGAATTGCATACATTGGGATTGCTAAGTTATACTCTCCCATACTAAGATTAATGTTATGGAATTTTTGTACACAATTAATACTTCCTTCATTAGCAACCAAAAATTGAAAATTTGTCACTCGATACAAAAAACAATTCAGACTCTCTGCTAATATTTTATCAATACTTTTTTGGGTACTACCCAAGTCAATACAAAATATGACCTTTTTCTTCTTATTGTATCCTGCAATATTAAGTGTTTGAGGTGAGACAAACTAGCCAATTCATGCTCGAATATTTCACACCTGTCACTATTGTGCATAATTTCTACATCTTTTTCCTTCTCTTTTAAGTTCACAAGTTCTTTCTGATCCCTTTGTAAAGATTCCTTAGGTGAACGATTTTGTTTCTTGAAATTTATGCACTTTCAACCATTTGTTATTACAACAAAATTGATGCAGGAGCATCGTTGGCAAGCATGCGGAGAAGAACCACTTAGCGCATGGGATTTTTTTTGAATCTCAACGCTGGTAGTTACAACGCATAATTTTGAAGTATTCTTGAACTTCGGTGCCAAAAAAATCTTTGAGGCACGCGTGAACGATTATGAGAAAAGTGGGAGTTTCCACTCCGGCTTTGGACTGTGACTGATCCAATATAGTCGTAGGATAGTCTTAGAGTAGACACATAGTCAAGGGGAACCCTAAGAACCCTCTCAGTTAAATAGATGTTTTGTAAGACCAAATGAGGCTGTTTGCATATGGTTGTAAGATGATTGCATGTAGTTGTAAGTTGATTACAGATAGATGCAAGTAGATTCTAGTTCATAGGAGAATTCTAAGTTTTACAGTTTTTGTGTTGATTATAGTTGTAACCGTTTTCACTTTTGAATAAAACAGAGGAAAATTTATCCAATGTGTGGCATGGATAATGTTTGAAATTCTTTGTTGTTATGATTTCATGAGTGAATGAGTGATTTCCATTGTGAGTGGACGAAACTGTGAATGCTAGGATAATTCTCAATCATTTCTCTTCTATCAAGTGGTGCAAGGTGTGCACATAGAATGCAAGGAGTGCGTTGATGGGATTTATTTCGATTCCAAAGCTCATAAGAGATAACCTGAGATTTTCCTTTGCAAGGAGTGTAAAGCGACTACTGCAAGGTGTGCATAGTCATCCGCAGAAACTCGAACCTGTGTAAGGATCTGTTGTAGAGTACATGCACATATACAAAAGGAGAACACCAGGAGGGCGAGAGGAATTTCTCTTAGAGAAACCTTTTGAATCTAAGTTATTGAAATCCTGTGAAATGCAAGGAGTGAGTGAGATTTTGAAGTCTTCACAAAGACCAAGCTCAGGAGAAATAACACTTCTCGTAAGTGTTAGCGAAGTCTAAGACTTGGACTCATAGGAGGAGCGAAGGTTAGGAACCTTCAAACACTTAGAGACTTTGTAAGATAAGAAAGATCAGAAGCTCGGGAGGAGGAGCAACAAAGACCATTGGATCGTAGCGTGAGAGATCAACGACCATCGTATCTTGCCAAGTTGCATGAGATTTAATGCTTCCCACTCATAGAACCCCATCGAATTTTGAGATCTGAGACTCCCGAAGCTCGAAGTGCCAGAGGATATCTAGACCATTGATCCAGAAAATGATGTGTGGTACAAGATCGTGAGCTCCGGGCGAAGTCACTTCGGGAGAACCTGGAGGACGAGAAATTGATATCGCCAAACCTAGAGAGCCAAAGAACCGACGGCCATCTATATTTTAGTGGACACTTTTTAGCAGATCGTGCAATTCAGGAAAATCATTGTGGGATTTTCAGTTTGAGAACTAAGATCGTCGAACCTTGAAGGCCCAAAGTGATTCGTAGCTGTTGGATCCAGAGGAGACGTGTCATGAATCTGTGGATTCCGGGTAAAGACCCGAAGTGAATCTGAGCCATTAGATCTGGAGGAGGTGTTGTGAAGGTCCGATAACTCCAAGTGAAGACCTGAAGTGATCCTCAACCGTCAGATCAGGAGGACATGTGTTAGTGGATCACCAACTCTGGATAAAATCCATTGAAGGAAGAGTGAGATTTGAGATTTTAAATATTCGGAGTCCGAAAACCTGTAGAGATCACAACCGTTGATCCGAAGGGATAGGTGTCAGCAGATCTTCCATTCCGGAATATTTCCCTGCGAAGGAGACCAATATTTGATATTTGAGAATTCTAAAGCCTGACATTCTGAATAGACAATAGTCGTCGATCTGAGAGAAGAAACATGGATCATTGATCTGTAAGAGGAAATCTCGGTCGCCCGTTCACCAACACCATCAAGATCGCAAGATCTATGATCACTTTGCATTGCAGGGGTATGAGTTGTGTGAAATTTAATGTATTGAGAGAGAGATGCAATCCTAACCCCAGTTTTTCCCAAGGGACTTGTGGGGACTCTGGGTGAATTGTGAGATGAAAAGTAGTTTGGTCCCAAACCACTTGTGGTTGCACCGCAATTGTGTGGTCATGTGAAGGGGTCACCTAAGGTCATATATACAGAGGGGTCTGAGAGAAAAGGCACGAACATTACATTCTAAGGTTTTGTAGAGCATGAGAGAAAATGTCATGGGCATTGTGAAGCCTGCGTAGGGAGCCAAGAGGGCATGTGGTTAACAAAGAATGAAACCAGTGAGGTTTCAGAGAGTCAATTGACTCAAGAACTTGAAGATCCTGACCAGGAGGTCATGCAACCCTTAGGAGAGAAAGGGTGTGAGTGCACCAAGTGGTATGAGAGCTGGAGTTTTTCTTGCAGATAGAAAGAAAAAGGAGAGGAGATAAAAAGATCTTGAATTTGTACTCAGTGTGTGATAGAAATTTAACACAATGCCGCTAAGGAGACGAGGAGATCCACCTTTAGCCAATCGATTTGTAGAAAGGGAGATGTGAAAACTTCGTGAAAACTTAGAGGCAATGGAGGAAACACATAGAAGAGCACCTGGTATGGGAGACATCAGCGATGAAAAGAGAAAGGAAGCCGTGAGCAAGAATGTTGTTGAAGAAGCCGCAAGAGAGGATGTTTCCAAACAACACTTGCTAAAAGTAGTTTCCATATTGGGAGGCAGAGCCAAGATAGAGGTCCCAATGTATGAAGGAAACCTGGATGCTGAAGAGCTGTTGGATTGGATAATATCCATGGATAAACATTTCGACTATGAAGAGGTTGATGAAGGGAAAAGAGTGAAACAGGCTGTCACCAGGCTAAAAAGACATGTAGCATTGTGGTGGGATGAACTGCAGGCTAAGAGGAGAAGCAAGGGAAAATAGAAGATAAAGAGTTGGGATAGAATGGTAGTCAAGATGAAGGCTAAGTTCATGCCCAAGGATTATCAAATCAATCTGTTCAAGAAGATGCACAACTTGAGACAGAAGGGGATGACAATTAAGGACTACACAGAGGAGTTCTACAAGCTAAACATCAGAACTGGACAAAGGGAGAGAAAAGAAGAAAAAGTTGCAAGATATATAAATGGCATGAGATAGGAAATCTAGGATGAGCTCAACATGATGTCAGTAAGGATAGTGGAGGATTCCTATCAGTTTTCACTGAAGGTAGAGGAGAAGTTCTCCAGAAAACAAATCCAGCGAGGGAGAGGTAAAATCCTATCCCCAAACAAAAGCAAGGGATTTACCCATGACAGAGCACATAAACCTAAGTACAAGGCTAGGAAACCACATAGTCACTTTGAAAGAAGAGGAATTTCTCGAGGAAGACAAGGTGGTGGGAGAAATTCTTTCAGAGGAAGAGGAAGAAGAGGAGGAGGAGGAGAAGTAAGATGTTATGCCCATGGAAAGACATGACACATGTCCTAGGATTGTCCCAAGAAGAAAAAAGAAGGAGGATTTCAAGCTCACATTTTAGAAGAACAACGAAGAGATGTTGAAGTAGAAGGAGAAGAGGATGAAAGATCCCTAATGTTGAGGAAGGTTCTCTTAAAACCAGAGGCAGAAGTTGAAAAGCCAATGCAGAGGAACAGTCTCTTCAGAACAACTTGCAAGACTAAATACATAGTATGCAAAGTGATAATCAACAGTGGGAGCACTGATAACTTAGTATCCATGGATATGGTGGAGAAATTGGAGCTAGAGACAACTGCACACCCGAAGCCATACAAAGTCTCATGGTTGCAGAAAGGACACCAGGTAATGGTTACTAATCAATGCTTGGTTGAATTTAAGATAGGAGGATATAGAGATGAAATTCTATGTGATGTAATTCCCATGGATGTATGCCATATTTTGTTGGGAATACCATGGTAGTTTGACATGAATTTCATTCATGATGGGAAGAAAAATAAATACACCCTGGAGAAGAATGGTAGAACAAAAATGTTGCTGCCAATAGAGGAGAAGAAAGTGAAAGAGGAAATCATTACAAGCATACTTCTCATGAGTGGGAAGGAAATCTTGAAAGAAGTCAAGAAAGAACATGAGATGTAGTTCGTTGTGGTGAGGAAACCTTGAGTTATCCTTACAAGTACATGGATGGATGATTTGCCTGAAGAAGTTCAAGAATTGCTGGAAAATTTCATAGACATAGTGGTGGATGAGCTACCTAAATCACTACCACCCATCAGATGTATCAACCACCATATTGACTTGATACCAGGAGCAGGTTTACCAAATAAAGAAACATACAGATTGACACCTCGAGAGAACAAGGAAGTGAAGAACCAAGTCCAAGAACTGTTAGACAAGGGTTTGGTTAGAGAAAGCTTGAGTTCATGTGCAGTACCAACTATGTTAATCCCAAATAAGGATGGAGGATGGAGAATGTGCACAGACTCAAGATCCATTAACAAGATCACTATCAGGTATAGATTTCCTTTACCAAGAATGGATGATTTAATGGATTGCTTAAGTGTAGCAAATTTATTTTCCAAAATAGATTTGAAAAGTGGATATCACCAGATCAATATGAGAGATGGTGATGAGTGGAAAACAACCTTTAAGACAAACGAAGGTTTGTATGAGTGGCTTGTTATTCCATTTGGCTTGATAAATTCCCCGAGTACTTTTATGAGGATGATGAATTAAATACTGAAAGATTTCATTGGCAAGTTTGTGGTTGTATATCTAGATGACATATTGATATTTAGAAAGACTAAAGAGGAGCATTTGAGACACCTAACATTTGTGATGAGGAGGCTACAATAGGAGAAGTTGTTGATAAATCTGAAGAAGTCCTCTTTTATAAAGACATAACTCATTTACTTGGGTTTTGTGATCTCTTCAAATGAACTGAAGATTGATCTAGATAAGGTGAAATCAATCAAAGAATGGTCATCACCAAGGAGTATGTTTGAGGTAAGGAGATTTCATATATTGGAAAGTTTCTATAGGAAGTTCATCAGATACTTCAGTGGGATTTGTGCACCAATGATGGATACAGTGAAGAAGAAGCATAAGTATTTTAAATGAATAGAGGAGGCTGAAAGGAGCTTCAATATACTAAAGGATAAAATCAAAGAACGACCAATTCTAGTCTTACTGAATTTTGAAAAGACATTTCAAGTGAGGTGTGATGCAAGTGGAGTTGCAATAGGAGCAGTTTTGAGTTAGGATAATATAATTGTTTCCTATTTCAGTGAGACATTGAATGAGACCAAGAGAAAATACTCCACGTCTGACAAGGAGTTTTATGCCATAATTCAAGCCTTGAATAAATGCAGACATGATCTTGTCCAACAAGAATTTGTCTTGTATAGCGATAACTAGGCTTTACAATTCATAACCAGGAAGGGAAAAATGAATTAGAGGCATGCAAAATGGGTTGAGTTTATGAATAATTTTACTTTTGTCATAAAACATATCGTTCGGAATGCTAACAATGTTTTTGATACATTAAGCAGGAGATGCTTGATTCTGCAAGAATTCTAGGTGAATACCTTGGGGTTTGAACACCTTAAGGACATGTATTGTGATGATATAGATTTCAAGGAAGCATACGAAGCATGTTCAAATACTGTGCTGAGAGATAGAAGCTAGTGGACATAGTACATGATTCAAGAGGGATTGTTGTTCAAGGGAAATCGGTTGTGCATACCAAAATGATCAATGAGGGATAACCTTTTGAAATAAAAGCATAGTGGAGGATTGGCTCGACATTTTGGCCATGATAAAAAGTTTGTACAGTTGAGAAGATCATAATATTGGCCAGGTATGAGAACATAAGTAATAAAGTTTGTGAAAAGATGTAGAATCTGCCAACATGCAAAAGGAAAGAGACAAGACACTGGATTGTATCAACCATTGGCAATACCAGAGAGGCCTTGTGATGCAATAAACATGGATTTTGTGTTGGGATTGCCAAGAACACAAAAATGATTTGATTCTGTATTTGTGGTAGTGGATAGATTTTTGAATATGGCACACTTTATCCCATGCCAGAAGACCAGTGATGCAACACATGTTGCAAATCTGTTTTTCAAGGAAGTTGTAAGACTTCACGACCTACCCAAAATAATTGTCTCAGACAGAGACACAAATTTTTTTAATCACTTTTGGAGAACACTATGGAAGAAGTTGGGGAAATAATTGTCCTTCAACTCAACTTATCACCCTCAGACGGATGGACAAACTGAGGTGTTAAACATAAGTTTGGGAAACTTATTGAGGAGTCTAGTCACCGAGCACCATAATCAGTGGGATCAGATTCTGCTGCAAGCAGAATTTGCATACAATGACTCACCAAATAGGAGCACTAGAAATAGCCCATTCCAAATATTGTATGGAATGCAACCCAGAGGAGTATCTGAGTTGAGATACTTGGAATAGAGTGAGATCAGGGGAACTGGAGCAGAATATTTTTCTGCAGAAATGCAAAGGCTCCATAGCCATATCAGAGGACAGCTGGAGATCTCTAACCAAGAGTACAAGCACAGTGTTGATCAACACCACAGAGAACTTCAATTTGAAGTAGCAGATCAGGTTCTGGCACATCTCAAGAAAGAGAGGTTCTCGAGGGGAACATATAACAAATTAAAGATGAAGAATATAGGATCATGTAAGATCTGGAGGAAATTTGATGAAAACGCCTATGAGGTTGAGCTGCTATATGTTGTGGGCATATTGCCCATATTCAATGTATCAGACCTGTATCTTTACATGGAATATGACATAGAGGGATCAAAATATCAAGAGAAGATTGAGTGGGAAAAAAAATGCCCATAGCAAAAAAACCACAGATGGAGAAGATCATTGATCAGGGGATTGACAAGAAGACCAGAAGAAAGAACTATTTCAAATATATGGTCAAATGGAAGGGACACCCAATAGAATATGATAGTTGGGAAAACGAAGCTTCTATCCAGAAGCATGGAACGTCAGTACAGGAGCTCATTGACAGGAGTCCATGATTTTTTGTCAAGGGGAGTATGATGGAGGAGCATCATTGGCAAGCACGTGGAGTAGAACCACTCAATGCATGGGAATCTTTCATAATATCAACGCTGGTAGTTACAGGTCATAATTTTGAAGTACGCCTGAACTTTAGCTCCGAAAAAATATTTGAGGCACATGTGAACGATTACGAGTGAAGTGGGAGTTTCCACTCCAGCTCTGGACTGCGACTGATCTAAGATAGTCATAGGATAGTCTTAGAGTAGACACGTATTCAGGGGGAACCCTAATAACCCTCTTAGTTAAATAGATGTTTTGTAATCTCAAATGAGGTTGGTTACATATGGCTGTAATCTGATTGCATGTAGGTGTAAGTTGATTGCAGATAGCTGCAAGTAGATTCCAGTTCATAGGAGAATTCTAAGTTTTACAGTTTTTGTGTTCATTATAGTTGTAACCATTTTCGATTTTGAATAGAACAGAGGAAAATTGATCCAATGTGTGGCATGGGTAATGTTTGAAATTATTTGTTGTTATGCTTTCATGAGTGAATGAGTGATTTGCATTGTGAGTGGATGGAACTATGAATGTTAGGATAATTCTCAATCATTTCTCTTCTGTCGAGTGGTGCAAGTTGTGCACACAGAATGAAAGGAGTGCATTGACGAGATCTATTTAGATTCCAAAGCACAGAAGCGATAGCACAAGATTTTCCTTTGTAAGGAGTGCAAAGCGACCACTACAAGGTGTGCATAGGCGTCCGTGAGAACTTGAACCCACGTAAGGATTTGTTGTAGAGTGCATTCACAGAGACAAAAGGAGAATGTTGGGAGGGTGAGAGGAATTTCTCTTAGAGATATCTTCTGAATCTAATTTTTTGAAATCCTCTGAAACACTAGGAGTGTGTGGGATTTTGAAGTATTCAAAAATACCAAGCTTAAGAAAAATAACACTTCTCGTAAGTGTTAATGAAGTCGAAGACTCAGACTCGTAGGAGGAGCGAAGGTTTGGAACCTTTGAACACTTAGAAATTTTCCAATACAAGAAATATTAGAAGCTCGGAAGGAGGAGCAACAAAGACCATTGGACCATAGCGTGAGATATCAGTCGTCATCCGATCTTGCCAAGGTTTGTGAGATTTAATGCTTTTCACTCACGAAACACCATCGAAGTTTGAGATATGAGACTCTCGAAGCTTGAAGTGCTGGAGGAGATATGGACTGTTGATCTAGAAAAGGATGTGTGGCGCGATATCGTGAGCTCCGGGTGAAGTCACTCTAGGAGAACGAAGAGGATGAGAGCTTGAGATCACCGAAGCCCTGAGAGTCGAAGAATTGAGAGATGTCGATCTATCGGTGGACACTTGTTAGCAGATTGTGCGCTCTGAGAAAATCGTCGTGGGATTTTTAGTTTTATAACTGAGATTGTTGAACCATGAAGTCTCAAAGTCCCGAAGTGATTCATGGTTGTCAGATCCAGAGGAGACATGTCGTGAATCTATGGACTCTGGGTAATGTCCAGAAGTGAATCTGATCCATTAGATCTAGAGGAGGTGTGGCAAAGATCCGAGAACTCCGAGTGAAGACCCGAAGTGATCATCGACCATCAGATCGGGAGGAACCGCGTTAGTGGATCACAGACTCTCAATAAAATCCATTGTAGGAAGAGAGAGATTTGAGATTTGAAATATCCGGAGTCCGAATACCTGCAAAGATCACAACCGTTGATATGAAGGGACATGTGTTAGCATATCTTTCATTCTTGAAGCTTTCCCTGCGAAGGAAACCGATATTTAAGATTTGAGAGTTCTTGAGCCCTGAGCCTTGAATTCTGAATCGACGACAGTCGTCGATCTGCAAGTAGAAACTTGGACCCTTGATATGTAAGAGGAAACATCAATCGTCTATTCACCAGCACCGTCAATATCACGAGATCGACGATCACTCTGCATTGCGGGGGTGTGAGTTGCATGAACTTTAATGTATTGAGATCAGGCTACAATCCAAATTGCGGTGTCACCCAAGGGACACATGGGGACTTCGGGTGAATTGAGGGCTAGAATTTAGTTTGGTCCCAAACTAGTTGTGGTTGCACCGCAATTGCGTAGTCACGTGAAGGGGTAACCTAAGGTCATATCTATGGAGGGGGCCGAGAGAAAAGGCCCGAACATTACATTCCGAGGTTTTGCAGAGCGCGAGAGGAGAGGTTGCGGGTGTTGTGAAGCCTGCCCAGGGAGCTGAGAGGGCACGTGGTTAACACAAAATGAAACCAGTGAGGTTTCAGAAAGTCAATTGACTCAAGAACTTGAAGATCCTGACTGAGAGATCATGTGACCCTTAGGAGAGAAAGGGGGGGACTACACCAAAAATCGTACTCCCTTTTGTCTTCTTTCCCTCATTTCCTTTGGTTATATCCAAGTAGGTTTAAGTAGGCTTTCCTTATGAGCCTTGAATCAATATTTTCTTCCTGCATATGTTCCAATTGTATACTTGTGTGTATCTATATTATTTCCTTGAATATGATGAGCAAATTGCATAGCCTCCATAATATTTTCAGGATGTTTTAGGAAAATCTCATGTTCAATGTCTTCCTTTAATCCACCCATGCAAGATTCTTACAAATGTTCATCACTTATGTTATCCACCCTTGTGGATGGCACTTGAAAGTATGAATATCACCCAAGTGCTTGATTCATGTCAATTGACTAACTTAGTATTATTCCCAAACTTTTCCATATTGTTCTTCTAAGTCTCTTGTAAATAAACTCTGAGTATAGTGATAATAATGGTGATTCATTTTGAGTACCCATGATAACATTGATAGGGTTTTATCTCGAAGTACAAGGTATCTAAGGAAATGCTTTCCTTATCATCTATAATATTATGAAATTCAAAGTATTGATTTATTTGGTTCACTCATGTAAAGACTTATGTTCCTTGAAACTTATTTAATTCAAATTTAGGAGATTTGACACCCTTAGGAACCCATCCATAATTAACTCCTTTATTAGAGTTAAATCTTCCTAAAAAATGCTTATTATTGGAAGGTTGTTTAGTATGAATTCTACCTTTATTTTCATGAGTCTCTTCAGTTACAATGTCACTTTTAGAAAGCCTCACATCTAGGGTTTGTATGATATTTGACATGGAATTTTGAAATTATTCCATATTTGTATCCATCTTTTCCATTTGATCCCTATTTAAATCAATCTTATCTTCCATCTCTCATATTTTTCTTTGTAAATTTTTACCACCTCATTACTCGATATTGACCTAACAGTTAATTAATTAAGTTTCTCCTCCAATTTGGGTAGTTTGTTATGTATCTCCTCATTTTCTTCATGAGTTACGAATGATATTTTTGTAGGTTTACTTGGTGATGTAATTTTTGAGGAACCCCTATCCATGTGATATAAAAATAATAATATTCCTCTATTTTCTCTTTATCACAAATTCTAAATCGCAAAAAATATATCTTCATAGAAAAATTTATGTCAATTATAAGTGGAGTACCTTAAAAAACTTAATTTTTGAGGTTGCCTTGTCAACAAATCTTTGTCCTCATTTATTTATGAAATTTCATCCCTTTATATTTTGAAATTTTGGATTTTACCACTCGGATATGACTTCTCCGCAATGACATAGGTATGACCAAAATTGTATGTTCCAGGTGAAAATTATGATAACTATCGCAAAACTTGATGACTTGTATCCCTTTCTATGTAGATAACTTTTAAGATATGTCACATGTTCACTATTTCATATATGATTGTGAAATTTTTACCTAAACTAATATTTTCTATATCCTTTCCAATAGAACTAGTGCCAATCAACTTGGACTTTCCAAGCTTAATATATGTCACTTATACCAAGAACACCAGTTTGAGGCTCATTTTAGGACTACTAAAATACCCCTACTTCCCATAGTCCATATCTTAGAAATTAAAATGATCCAAATCATAGAATTTATATCACAAGCAATTCATTATGTCTCCTCAAGATCCTGAAAATATAATAGTCTGATACTATTCTAAAAAACATTATAGAGAAAATTCCAAGATAGATTGTGTGAAATTGATTTCAGGACTAGTCACAACCCCTAAATTCCATAGACTATATCTCATAAATTATAATGAACAAGTACTCAAAAGTTTTATCGCATGTACCTCAATATGAATTCTTAGTCTCCTAGAAATTTTGTTGTCTGAATTCCCCCCCCCAAAAAAAAGTTGTATAAAAAATTCCAAGATGTCTCGATTGAAGGAGAGAAACCCTATGACTATACACTATGATTCCAAATGTTATGCACCAAAATCCGAAACAAATCCAATGAATAATCCACATCAAGGGCGAAACCTCCTTTTACAATATATGCAATGCACAAGACAACATAAGATGCACATTCAAATGAATCTCCTTTATTATAAATATTAGATAAAGTGAGCATGATCTAACCTACCCTAAGTCAACTTAAGCATAAGTAATAAAATAATAGTAAATGAGTATTAGGGACTTAACATAGGTACTTAGGGAATCAACAAAAACATTTCTTTTTCAGCTTGCTTACAATTGATTATGACAATACATGATGGGCTACATTATCATCTTGTGAACATGTATTCTTTTCAATTGCATTAAAAGTATCCTAAATATTTCTAACAACATGATTAGTGGTATTTGAAATTTAGACTACTCTTATGACAATAATTTCCCTAACACCATCGAAATTGTGTGATTTAAGAAGGCTAAAAATAACTTACATTTAAATGCATTATTTTTCTAACACCAGTGGAATTGTGTGATTTAAGAAGGCTAAAAATAACTTACATTTAAATGCATTATTTTTCAATTCAAAATAGTATTTAATAGTTATGTTTCACTTCCAATTGATATTTCATTTAGGTAACTTAATTTTAGAGATTGATAGATAAATTTAATCCACATCATCATGTATAAGAGGTCTTTGTTTTGCACTAGATACATGAGGTAAGGAAGGTGGGCCATGAGTTTGGAAGCAACCATCACTATGACAATGCATAAATTCACCATGAGATCATAGCACTTCATTCACATGATGGTGAAGATTAGGAGTGCACTCGATATGTTGTTCGTCACAATGATGATCTAATTGTTCATCACTCGCTTGCACCACATTATCCTATTCACTAAAATATCATTCAAAATTTGGTTGTTTAATTTCTCCTTCTATATACTTAGCATCTTGAAAATTTTCCATATCTTCTTTAACTAAAATATTGTTTTGTAGTAGCCGTAAAAAAAAATAAAAAATTTAATTCTAATTTAGCATATAATTCTTTCTTATACTAAAATAATTCAATCACCAACATTTGAGCATATGATATTCGACAAAAAAATTAATTTTTTATCCACAGCATAAGAATTACTCAACAGAATAATTAAATTACCTCTCCCTGATGCTAATTCCCCCGTCGATCTGGTTGTTCGTTGTTGAACTATGTCAAACACTACCCAAAACCGAGTTTCCACCCTGCCAACTAGGACAACTTCCTAGCTCCAAGATACCATATGGATATCCTGGCCCCCATGCCCAAAACCTCTAGCAAACTAGTGCCCCATGTACTGATCCTTTGCCCGACTCCCAAACTCAAACTCTCTCCAGCCAATTCCCAAATCCAAGAGAGCCCTCTCCCAAAAATCCAAGTCGAATGATAATCATCCCCCCTTCCTTCAACCCTCTTCCGCTCATATCCCTCCTTCACCGCCCTTTCTCCTCATTTATTTCCTTATCCATTCATTCATTGGTTATCTGTTTATTAATGCTCCTTATCCGATTATTAATGCTCCTTATCCCCTCTGTATACGTAACCTTTCAATGTGATAGGTAATTAATTAAATTAATTAATTAATCAAAATTATAACAATTAATTAATTAATTAATATTTAATTAATATTATTATGCCAATCTTTGTTTAGTTAAAACCATGTTAAGACAATTAATCCCCTAATTAATTTTTACTTAATAATCCCTAAACATATATTCAACTAGGGTTGTTACATGTTTGTTGATGGAACATTAGTTGGAGTTTGAGTTAATGTCGTAATTAGAATTCCCTCCATTGGACACATATGATTCACTTTTGACAATGAAGTAGAAATCATTTTGGAATTAATTGTGTAAGGAATTGAGGTTATCACTAATGGATGCATATGTTCTTCCATACATAACATTTCCTTTTGTCTTAGTTCACTGAATTTTTCAAGGGAATGCTTCTTTCTATAAGAATTTATTTATTTCTTTTGTCTATTTCCCATATTTGCAAGAATTGAATAAAACAAGGACTCGACAAAATTTGTCTTCCTGATCCGATAAAACACTAAAAATGTATTGAAAAAGTATTATTTCTAGGGAAATGTCTATATTGTTGTAAACAAACCTTTCTTTTTAGAGAAAATAATGTGGTGCCTTTTTTTTTTCTTGTCTTACATAGGTGGGAATGTGTGCATTCCATTTTCATGCATGCACTAATAGCATGGGTGTGTTAATAGCGCATGCATGGTCTTGTTATAATGGGTGAAAATTTGACTATTATTTAACATTACTTAGCTATGGGTCCCAATAGGGAGACTTTCAAATGAATCCTAAATATGGTTAATGATGTAAGCAAGGGCTTAGAATAGAAATGTGTCTAGATGCTTAAACATGGTGAAGGGGTTAACCGAGGTCTCAAATCCCTAATTAAACCTTCTCAAGTTGAAGAACCATGAACAAACCCTAGAAACAGAAACATGAGTCCTCACTAGGGTGTCTTTTCCCTAGAATTTGGATATGAGTGTCATTAAAATGTTTCATACATTTTGGATAGGTCTTGAGTCCTTGACCATATTCATGATAGGGAAACAACATCCTTAGGCCCATTGAAATTGGTCACTAGAGAGAAACAAGATCCTATGGACCTAAACCTTTCTTCTTAGGCTTAGCTGATATGGAAAAATCATCTAACAACAACATTTGACCTATGATGGTTAAAAAATACTTCCAAGGGTTGTATGTGCATCATAACTAGGTTATGTGTGCACCAAGAATGTGTCTAGAGGTATATCGAAGGTCACAAGAGGAGAATAAATTGCCTTGTCTTGTAAATTTTTCTTTCCAATCTCAATCACCATGAACAACATCTACTACCCAAAAATAATGTATGGTTATAGTGTTGATGTAACTTAGAATGACCACACAAAGCCCTTACATGGTATGTCTAGCCTAATAGATAAATTCAAGTGTCATGATTAAACCACAACATGTGCCTTGTATGAGAATATTACTCAGGCCCATAGTGTGAATCATTTACAAGGACATGGTTGGATTTATTTAGAATATGAGTGGGATACTAGTGCCATGAGTAGTTTTTGTGCACTGTAAATGGTGTTTAAGGTATAAAAAAGGTTATGGGAGAAGCAAGAGCCTTAAGCCCTAAATGAAGGTCATGCAGAGCTCTAGTTCGATGGTTAAACGAGGAACAAATTGTGCCTTAGGCCTTAGACATTTATTCTCAAGTTAAATCACCACGAACAACACCTAGAAACCACAACGAAAATCCTCTATTGATTTTCTTTGGCATCGAGATTAGATATGAATTTCATTAGGAGATTTTATAAAATAAGGAGGGATTGCAAGGCCTTGAACATGGTCGAGGAAGGTAAACAATTTCCTCAAGACATTGTTGAATCTTCTTGAATTCAAGATCCTTTAACAAGTCCTCACAAGAACACATGAGTCCTTTGTAGGGGTTCTTTATAGGCCTTCAAGTAGAATACAAGCATTATGGGTAGGTTTGGTGCACCAAAAATGAGTCTATACTATGCCACATGATCAATGGGGAAAACAAGGGCCTTAACCCCTAATTGATCCTTCTCAAGATCAGGCACCATGAAAACACCATAAACACAATGACATGATCCCTCACTCAGGGTTTTTTCCCTGGGAGTTATATATGGGTGCCATTAATATGTTTCACACACTATGGATGGGTCTTGAGGTTTTCACCATGGTCGTTGTAGAAAAAAAATTTCCTTTGTCCCTTGATATTGTTTAGGGGAGGGAAACATCATTCTTTGGCCCTAGAATCATCTTCTCATAATCATGGACCATGAACATGTCCTCATACCATTGCATGGGAGCATGGATTCTTTGTCGGACCTTGACCATGATCAAATAATTAAATTAGTATCTTGGGATATTATTGAAGCTTATCAATATCAATATCCTTGAGAAGGTACTTGAACCAGGACATAAGAAGTTTGTAGGGGTTATTTGGCCTTTGGGTGGGATATAGGCATCATGAGTAGGTCTTGTGCATTGGAAATGTTGAGGCATAAATATGGTCTAGGGGACACCATTTTTGTAATCCATATTGAACCTTTTATAGCTTGAGTGTCATGAACAATACCTGCAAACTATCAAATAATCTCTCTCTAGGGAGTCCTTAACATCCAATTTGAATATTCACATCATTATTATGACATGGCGATCATGTAGGGGTCTTAGGTTTATGTTTAGATTCAAGGGAGGGAAAAAAGAGAATCTATCCATAAACCTTGCTTCTCATTCCAAACATCATGGATGAGTCCTCTAACCTTCACTTCTAACCTTATTCTAACACTTTTCAATAGGGAGATGCCTATCAACGTGACAAAGTATTTCATTTTTTGATGACCTATATCAAAAGAATTGTGATTCTTAAAAAATTGTGAGTTTATGTTTCAAAAACATGAAGTATACAAATTGTATTTCATTTTTTGAAGATCTATATCAAAATAATTGTGATTCTTAAAAAATTATATGCGTGGTTCAAAAACATGAAGTATACAAACTAAATGCAATGTCATTTCCCTTCTTGACAAGAATCAACAATGCTTATAGTACATGAATTCAAGTGGGAATTCACAAACACAAAGAAGCTTTCATTAAATGATGCATAAAATGGAGCGTACACTAATAAGATAGTAGAATATATATCTAGATGTGAACTATGTAATAGAAAGTTGTGAAAGGATACCCTATATCATAATTAGATAAAAACCAACTAAAATAGAAATGATTTTAGTTTTTAGTTATCAAAAATAATTATTGTGTGATGAACCAATACGAAAAGAATTCATTTTTTATCGCTAATTAAAAAGACATTCATATTAATTTCACAAAGACGTCAAGTTTCAATTTCGATCTCTAATTAAAAGTCAGCGATATTTAATTTCACAAGACGTCCAGTTTCGATATTCTTTATTAGAGGTGATTCAGATTCATATCTAGATAACTCATATTAAGATTGATCCTTGAATCCATACGACACTTGGCGACATTGACAAATAAATTCCCTTGTATTGCGGTTTATTTCGTTTGAATGTCATTGGTATCTTATATTATTTCAATATACCTATGTTAAACAAATTAAAAAATAATAAATATTACTATGTTAAACAAATTAAAATATTATTTTGATAATTAGGTTAAGAATTTAAAAACATAACCAGTCACTCATCTTTTGATCATTAGGTTAAGAATTTGAAAACATAACCACTCACTCATTAAATTTGATGGTTTGATGTTTAATTATAAATTGAACATTATTTTTGGAAATTTTTAAATAGACAAATTGCCATGCAAATTTCATATTAAATGTCATTCCTTACTCGTCATTAAACTATTTCTTGTTGTTGCGGTCAAGACGAAAAATTAGACTTACAGTGATCTTCCCCATAAAGTTGGCGTTTTTCTAAAACCGTAATTTAGTCAACAGAGGGAATTCACACTGCACTT
>JZKD02S1050190.1:80804-91859 GCA_000966675.3 Picea glauca | reverse complement strand
AAACATGAGTCCTCACTAGGGTGTCTTTTCCCTAGAATTTGGATATGAGTGTCATTAAAATGTTTCATACATTTTGGATAGGTCTTGAGTCCTTGACCATATTCATGATAGGGAAACAACATCCTTAGGCCCATTGAAATTGGTCACTAGAGAGAAACAAGATCCTATGGACCTAAACCTTTCTTCTTAGGCTTAGCTGATATGGAAAAATCATCTAACAACAACATTTGACCTATGATGGTTAAAAAATACTTCCAAGGGTTGTATGTGCATCATAACTAGGTTATGTGTGCACCAAGAATGTGTCTAGAGGTATATCGAAGGTCACAAGAGGAGAATAAATTGCCTTGTCTTGTAAATTTTTCTTTCCAATCTCAATCACCATGAACAACATCTACTACCCAAAAATAATGTATGGTTATAGTGTTGATGTAACTTAGAATGACCACACAAAGCCCTTACATGGTATGTCTAGCCTAATAGATAAATTCAAGTGTCATGATTAAACCACAACATGTGCCTTGTATGAGAATATTACTCAGGCCCATAGTGTGAATCATTTACAAGGACATGGTTGGATTTATTTAGAATATGAGTGGGATACTAGTGCCATGAGTAGTTTTTGTGCACTGTAAATGGTGTTTAAGGTATAAAAAAGGTTATGGGAGAAGCAAGAGCCTTAAGCCCTAAATGAAGGTCATGCAGAGCTCTAGTTCGATGGTTAAACGAGGAACAAATTGTGCCTTAGGCCTTAGACATTTATTCTCAAGTTAAATCACCACGAACAACACCTAGAAACCACAACGAAAATCCTCTATTGATTTTCTTTGGCATCGAGATTAGATATGAATTTCATTAGGAGATTTTATAAAATAAGGAGGGATTGCAAGGCCTTGAACATGGTCGAGGAAGGTAAACAATTTCCTCAAGACATTGTTGAATCTTCTTGAATTCAAGATCCTTTAACAAGTCCTCACAAGAACACATGAGTCCTTTGTAGGGGTTCTTTATAGGCCTTCAAGTAGAATACAAGCATTATGGGTAGGTTTGGTGCACCAAAAATGAGTCTATACTATGCCACATGATCAATGGGGAAAACAAGGGCCTTAACCCCTAATTGATCCTTCTCAAGATCAGGCACCATGAAAACACCATAAACACAATGACATGATCCCTCACTCAGGGTTTTTTCCCTGGGAGTTATATATGGGTGCCATTAATATGTTTCACACACTATGGATGGGTCTTGAGGTTTTCACCATGGTCGTTGTAGAAAAAAAATTTCCTTTGTCCCTTGATATTGTTTAGGGGAGGGAAACATCATTCTTTGGCCCTAGAATCATCTTCTCATAATCATGGACCATGAACATGTCCTCATACCATTGCATGGGAGCATGGATTCTTTGTCGGACCTTGACCATGATCAAATAATTAAATTAGTATCTTGGGATATTATTGAAGCTTATCAATATCAATATCCTTGAGAAGGTACTTGAACCAGGACATAAGAAGTTTGTAGGGGTTATTTGGCCTTTGGGTGGGATATAGGCATCATGAGTAGGTCTTGTGCATTGGAAATGTTGAGGCATAAATATGGTCTAGGGGACACCATTTTTGTAATCCATATTGAACCTTTTATAGCTTGAGTGTCATGAACAATACCTGCAAACTATCAAATAATCTCTCTCTAGGGAGTCCTTAACATCCAATTTGAATATTCACATCATTATTATGACATGGCGATCATGTAGGGGTCTTAGGTTTATGTTTAGATTCAAGGGAGGGAAAAAAGAGAATCTATCCATAAACCTTGCTTCTCATTCCAAACATCATGGATGAGTCCTCTAACCTTCACTTCTAACCTTATTCTAACACTTTTCAATAGGGAGATGCCTATCAACGTGACAAAGTATTTCATTTTTTGATGACCTATATCAAAAGAATTGTGATTCTTAAAAAATTGTGAGTTTATGTTTCAAAAACATGAAGTATACAAATTGTATTTCATTTTTTGAAGATCTATATCAAAATAATTGTGATTCTTAAAAAATTATATGCGTGGTTCAAAAACATGAAGTATACAAACTAAATGCAATGTCATTTCCCTTCTTGACAAGAATCAACAATGCTTATAGTACATGAATTCAAGTGGGAATTCACAAACACAAAGAAGCTTTCATTAAATGATGCATAAAATGGAGCGTACACTAATAAGATAGTAGAATATATATCTAGATGTGAACTATGTAATAGAAAGTTGTGAAAGGATACCCTATATCATAATTAGATAAAAACCAACTAAAATAGAAATGATTTTAGTTTTTAGTTATCAAAAATAATTATTGTGTGATGAACCAATACGAAAAGAATTCATTTTTTATCGCTAATTAAAAAGACATTCATATTAATTTCACAAAGACGTCAAGTTTCAATTTCGATCTCTAATTAAAAGTCAGCGATATTTAATTTCACAAGACGTCCAGTTTCGATATTCTTTATTAGAGGTGATTCAGATTCATATCTAGATAACTCATATTAAGATTGATCCTTGAATCCATACGACACTTGGCGACATTGACAAATAAATTCCCTTGTATTGCGGTTTATTTCGTTTGAATGTCATTGGTATCTTATATTATTTCAATATACCTATGTTAAACAAATTAAAAAATAATAAATATTACTATGTTAAACAAATTAAAATATTATTTTGATAATTAGGTTAAGAATTTAAAAACATAACCAGTCACTCATCTTTTGATCATTAGGTTAAGAATTTGAAAACATAACCACTCACTCATTAAATTTGATGGTTTGATGTTTAATTATAAATTGAACATTATTTTTGGAAATTTTTAAATAGACAAATTGCCATGCAAATTTCATATTAAATGTCATTCCTTACTCGTCATTAAACTATTTCTTGTTGTTGCGGTCAAGACGAAAAATTAGACTTACAGTGATCTTCCCCATAAAGTTGGCGTTTTTCTAAAACCGTAATTTAGTCAACAGAGGGAATTCACACTGCACTTTGTGACATTAACCCCCCGCCCCCAAAAAAATCCCCGATTTTTTCGATCGAGCCAAAAGAGGGAATTCACACTGCACTTGCTGACATTTAACCCCAAAACCCTGATTTTCTCAATCGAGCCAAAAGAGGAAATTCACACTACACTTGGTCACAATAACAAATAAATTCCGTGACTTATATTTAGGTTTATTTTGGTTTCAATGCTGTCCGTATCTTATATTAGTCTCATGATTTTAGAATATCTGTCCGTTAAACAAATCAAAATTTTCCTTTACATTAATCATGATTAGACTAATTTATTGTTTTTGTGATCAAAGTCACGTCAACGAAATATTAGGCTTACCGTGATCTTCACACTATAAATTTTGCGTGTCTCAGACGATCATTTAATGCATTGTCTCGGAAGACATTGACAAATAGTCCGTAGCTGAATCGCCATGTGAACGGAGCTGGGAAACATCCCTTGTGCTCACATGCGGGGCGAAAAATTATCTCCAGTTGAAATATAATGAGATTCTTCCGTTCCTATCGTTCGTATTTCGTTGGTGATGTAATGCAATAAGCAATGAACGCTTGCAACTTTGATTTAAAGATAGGGTAGGTCCACCATGGGATAATTTGTCAAAAAAAAAGTTTTTATGGTCTAAGTAGATGTGTTTTGTGTGGAGGGGAGGAATGAATAAATCATTTGGTGGTAGATTGTTCTTTTTTAAAAGAAGTTTGGAAATTTATTTTAAATGTTTATCAATTACATAGAGATTGGGGATGTGGATAATTTTGAGTTTGTTTCCAAGTTTAGATTAAGGAGATGGAAATTGGAAGGAATTATCTTTTTTCATTTGTTGGGAAGTTTGGAAACATAGAAAGCTGATTATTTTTGAAGATCAAAATTTGTCTCTTTCTAAGGT
Source organism: Picea glauca (assembly GCA_000966675.3). Taxonomy (NCBI): domain Eukaryota; kingdom Viridiplantae; phylum Streptophyta; class Pinopsida; order Pinales; family Pinaceae; genus Picea; species Picea glauca. The sequence continues at coordinate 87,920 of JZKD02S1050190.1, read as the reverse complement.
GTGTAATTTAATTATGCAAGATTTGGGTGAGATATAAAAAGTCCATTTTGTTCACTCTCAAATAATAGTTCGTCCTCCCTTGCTAGAAAGGATTATGGCTATTGGTTTTTTTGATGGCACTTCTCAAAATGACCTAGTAGGTTGTGGTGACGGAGTGAGTTGTGGTGCACGTGCTATCCTAAAATGCCTAGTTTTTAGTATCTATAGTGTTAAAATGAAGGGGGAACTTTTGACCTTATGGATATCTTGTTTTTTTTTTTTAGCATATTTCAAACAAGTTTCTTGCTTAATTTACAGCGTTGGATGTCAAGATTTTTTCATATTTTGAAAGTTCTACATATCTACAAGGAATATAGCAGGGAAGTTGATCAACGTTCAAAGCAGGTTTACAATTGGATGAAGGTGTCTCATATTATGAAAAAGAGAAGGGAGCAGATGTAGAACCTTTTGAAAGAATAACAATAGTATAAATCTGGTTTGAAATCGAAGGATGATTTTGGTTTTTGTATAAAGGCCATTAAATTTTTATGTAAAGTCTCTATATTTCAGTTAGTTTTTTAGTGGGGAAGTTAAGTTATGAGTATGGACAAGAGATGTAAACTTCCTTATGATTATGAACTGATCATCTAAATTTAACATTATATTTTTATTCAATGAGATTTGTGTGGTGAGGATTGTTTTCGGCAATGTTAAAAAACTACAGTGTTGCTAATGGATTGTCGAAGTTTCGGATCCATATCAAAATCCATCTTCAGAAAAAGAAACTTGGATTAGAATTGAAGAGAAGAACTTAATATAAATACTAAAGGGAAAGAAATTTAAAGGTCGACTAGAAAAAAAACCCTAATTTTTTAATAATAATTAGTTTCGGTTAAATCAAAATTATTGATTTTTATTTTTATTTTTTAAGTTTATTTTATTGTAAATTTTCTTTTTTCTTTAAATTTTTAATTTTAATGTTGTTTTGAATAAGCTCTAACGATTTAGATTTAAAAATTTTGATGTTTTGAGGAATTCATGTTATTGAATATTGTTTGTTATTGGTTTTATTTTTATTAAAAAAAAAAATTCTCATTCTTTTAATTTTGCATGGTTTTCTTTTTCTCTTTCTTTAAAATTTGTAATATTTAATTTGTAAAAAAAATGTAGTTATAGTGATTTATATCAAAAGTTTTTTATGTTTTGAGGATCAAATTAATGTCTATTTTAAAAGTTTTGTTAACTTAGTGTTAGAAGACTAGAATTTTTTAATTTTTAGAACTAAAAATGTTTTTAATTTGAAATTAGGGTTTTTTTAGAGTTAATTATTAATTTCTTTTTTATTAAAGGAAGCCAATTTTCATTTATTTCTAAGTCATTATTTCTATTAAGGTTGTTTGGATTTCTTTGGATTTTAATCACTTCTCTAATGAGAGGTTTAAATAGGTGATCTTCTTTTGCCAATATTTTTGTATTTACTTTTTTTGATTGCTTAAAAGCCTATTTTTTTGAGAAGTCCACCAAGTTAAATTCTTTGGAGGAATGTAAATTTATCTTTTATGAATGACCAATAGATCTTTTTAGGTGACACATGATTTTTTTTAAATAATAGTGATGAGTCATCCAACATTCACAAATAACACCTACTTAATAGAACACTCTCTATTCAAAACTAAGTTATATTAGATTTTGTCACTTTCTAAAAAAAATAATAAACTATAAGTATAATTATTTAATTGAACAAGATTTTTTTTAATTATTGTTTTATAATTAAGCTAACATTGTTTTTGCAATGTTATTGTTATTTTTTTAAATTTAAGTTTATACTAACGTCTGCCTCAACATCTCCTACATAATGACTATAAAAATACTAGTGGTAAAAAAAAAAATTAGCCGAAATTGTTTATATGATTTGATCACTAATTACTTACAAAACTTATAAAAATAATTTTAATATATATAATTAAAATTATTTTTTCATAGTTTTAAAATTATTTTTGTATTTTTTTATGATCAAATTATTTATAAAATTTATAATGTTTTTTTAATATATATAACTAAAATTATTTTTTCATTGTTTTAAAATTATTTTTTATTTTTTTATGATGAAAAGAAATATAGTTTAAATAGTTTGTTATTAAAATCAGTAAATGAATAGGTTATTATTTAAATTTAAAATTTTTTAAATTGTTTTTTTTAAAGATCAATGTTTTTTTTTTAAAGTTTAATACTTTTTTTTTAAATTGTTTTTTTTTAAAGATTTATGCTTTTTTATAGGTAAGGATTTATTTTTTTCTATTTTTCTTTTATTTTTACAATTTGTTTATATTTAATTATAATGAAAAAATTACACTTAAAGATATATTTTTGCAGATTCTATAAAGTTTGTCAAATATAAATATTAATTATATTAAATATTGTTGATATAACTTTTAAATAGATAAATTAAAATATACACCATGTTATTCAAGTGTGTGAAATGATGAAAAATATAACTATTTATTATATTAAATATTATTAATATAACTTTTAAATAAAGTAAAATATACACCATATTCTTCAAGTTTGTGAAATTGTGAGAAATTGGATTAAACTTACATTTTTTTTAAGTAACGAAAGTAAATATTACAATAAACATTATTTTTTTTAAAAATGAAACGTACATCATCTCATTTACTTCCTACTTGTAAATATCATTATTATGTCAAATTAGGACATTTCACGCAGGGATTTCATCTTCCTACATGTTTATATCATTATAATGTCAAATTACTACATTTCATGTCTTATATAAGTAGGGTTTTCATTTAAAAAACGTAAAAATATATTTGTACAATCTTATGGATATATTTGTACAATCCTATGGAACTCAAGAATAAAGTGTGTTTTTTTCTTAAATTGAAAAGTAGAGCTAATTTTGTTTTCAATAATTAATTGTGAATCATTATTAAGGTATAATTAAAGGATATACAATTTTTATAATGTTTTCTTATAAAACATTGTTATCAATTTAGTATAGTTTTCTTTTAATATAACTTGAGTGGGTTTAATGGTTAAGAATATGTGTTTTTTTTTAAAGAGATCACAACTTCAAATCCAAAGAAGTAAGGTATGTATGCCTCCTTAAACTTTATGAGTCAAATTGTTCAAGCTTTTAGGAAAAAAGTAAAAATATCAAAACTTTCATTAAAGATTAGAAAACAAAATGCTTTTCAATAAAATTAAAAAAAAAATCAATAAAATTTTTAGAAAAAATGTAAAAATATCAAAACTTTCATTAAATATTAAATATTAAATATTAAATATTAAAAAATAAAATGTACACTATATTATTTGAATAAACATTCAAATTCTACAAAACAATGAGAAATATCAAAACTTTTCATTAAATATTAAAAAATAAAATGTAAATTTTATTATTTGAATAAGAATTTAAATTTAAAAAAGAATGGGAAATATCAAAACTTTTCATTAAGATTAAAAAAAAATTCAAAATCAAACTTACAGGAAAAATGTGAAAATATCAAAACCTTTAGGAAATAAAATGTAAGCTTTATTATTGGAATAAAAAATCAAGTTCTATTTATGTACAAAACCATGAGTTTGTAGTTCCATTGTATAAGGATAATGTGATGGAAGAATCATATGATATAATTGGTGTGGTTTTGTTGGTTAAATTTCTTTAGTATATGATTATGATTATTAGTTGAATTCGTTAGTTCATGTACATGTTATTAATAAAAGTATTATTATTGGGTTTTAATCATTATTGGTTTTTAATATTATTAGTTTTTAATTATCATTTTTTAGAATTGACATTTTTCAATATCCATAATTTTATATTCATTTTTAGCATAATTTTCTTCTTCTTCCTTCTTTATCACAAGATTTTTCTTCTTTATTATTAAATTTCTATAAATTTCTATAACCTTTTTTATAACATAAAATTTTCTTACATCTTTAACGATATATAAAGTTACTTATACATTACATATCTTATCTTTAATATAAACTACTTTTACATATTTAATAATATAAAGTTGATTTTACGTTACACTTCTTTGACATATTCCATAACTCTCCCATTTAAGTAACTAGCTATGTAAATTCTCTCATCAATGTGAAAACTCCCGATTGAGAATTCAGCCAATATGTAAAAAGTTACCCCAAATCTTTGACATATCCCATAACTCTCCCATTTAAGTAACTAGCTATGTAAATTCTCCCATCAATGTGAAAACTCACGATTGAGAATTCAACCAATATGTAAAAAGCTACCCATTGAAAGAAAACTGTAACGAATCACCATTGTATATAAAAAAAAAGTTACATAATGTACAAATCACCATTGTATATAAAAAAAAAGTTACATAATGTACAAATCACTTTTCCTAGTTGCTTATTTGGTAAAAAGAATAAAATACATGATTGGGTAACTTGTAACATTTTAAGTACAATAAATAATAAAATAATTAGTGTTATTTTAATCTTCTTTATTTTTTAATGCTTTAATTGGAATAAAAAAAACACTCCATCAAGTTACATAATTCTCATCTAAAATGTTTGAGACTTATATCATATGTTATACTTTAATTAAAAATAAAGATATACATTAATTAATGAGTATATAAAATATTTAATTGAAATAATTTTTTAATTACAATGAAATTGAAAAACCTAATATACACTTAAAAGTGTTACAAATGCAATTTCAATGTTTTCATAAATTTATAAATATAATTTTTTGGTTATGTAATATGACCTAAAATTGCTTGTGCTGGTTGAAGAGTCTTCTTGATACCACATCTTCAAGAAATTTACATATTTACTGTTTTAGTGATTGTATTCATAATTATACATTTACCTACTTGAGAGTTCCTTCTATAACGATTCCTTTGGTATATAATTAAAACCTATTTCACATTTGTTGCTCACTACTTGCTTTTTATTATGATGGTATGGATAACTCCACATGGAAGATTTTATTTAGAGAACAACCAATGCACATAGAAATAATCTATTGACATAAAAGATTTGAAACATGTAAGGGAAATTATTGTATTAAATAGATGTAATTAGATATTTTTACATTGATAGGCATCTTTTTATTGGAATCAATGGATTAATCAACCCATTAATTATAAATTTTAATATTATAGGGTGATTGCAAGCTAATGATGTTCTCTCATGATGCGTTAGTGGCAATGAAAACCTGAAGAAACAACAATATGTTAACTTGGAGGGATTATTCAAGGTACTTTTACAATGAATTTGAATATGGTGTAAGAAGATGAAACTTAATAAATTGAATTAGATTTCCAAATATACAAATTTTATTCATAGACATTGTGAATAACCAGGTCAAATTTGATTTTTTCGAACAGTGGTATGTTTTTTTCCAACAAAATATAAGCTATTTGTTTTTGTTCGTGTAGGTGTTGAGTGTCTTAACAAAGGAATTTTGTTCCAAAAAATTTTATACTCGTATAGAACATGTTTTTATTGTGTCGTGTATGTTTTGGAAATTTTTTATATTAATGTTATATTTTTTAAAAATTATCAAAATCAACATATGCCTGAAATTACAATGTCTTTTGTTCATGTAGGCTAAAAGGGTCTTAAAATGATCAAAACAATTTTTTTGTGTTTTTTTAGATCGTAAGCATCGGTCTCCTCTTGTGTCGCATATAACTCATTTGAGAAATGGTTAAGCTAAGAAAACATTATAGCATAAATAAAAGAGGTACGCATTCTAAGATTTTGATACATGTGAAGAAAAAAATAAATTAAAAATAGTAAACAATAATAATTTAATATATATCTATATATCTATATATATATATATATATATATATATATATATTTGAAATCTTAATAGAGGACGCGATCTATGTCTATTATTTAGTCAACTATTGAATTTCTTATCCTATAGAAAAATAACTTCAAAGATAGAGATATAGATGGGTATTCACAAAATCGAGGTTTTTATGAATTTGCAGACTGAACCATTAGCTTTGTCATCCTAAACCTAAATCCAAGCGAACCAACTCAGCATACACATTGTCAATCCCACCCAATTTTTTTTAATTCAAACAAGGGCGCACATCCTCTAGGAGCGTGCAGATGCTCCAGGAACACGTGTGCGATCCTAAAAATCATTTTCTTCCTTCTCTATCTTTTTCCAACCTCTCCTACATCTATCGACCCTCTATATCTCACTCTCACTCTCCCTCTCTCCACCCCTGTCTATCTCCCTCTCTCTCACTCACACTCCTATACCCGGTAAGACCTAGACATGGAAAGATTTAGACATCACAAGGCATGGAATGACCTAGATCTAGACCTTACCTTGACATGCCTCACACTCTCACACCCACTCCCTCTTTACTCCCCTGCCCCCCCTTCCTCTCTCTCTCTCTCTCTTTTCCCCTTTGTCCCTCACTCCCCTCTCTATTCCCCCCCCTCTCTCTCTTGTCATTGTTAGTCTTCGTCCCAATCTCTCTTCCCCTATTTCCCTCACTATCCCCCCTCTCCGTCTCCCTCTATATCACCCCCTTCCTCTCATTCTATTCTTTCTCCCCTTCTATGTCTCCCTCTCAACTTCCCTTCCTATTACTATCCCTCTCTCTACACCCCCTCACTTTCTCCCTCTCATCACTCTCACACTCTGTCTCTAACCCTCCTCTTTTTGTTCCTCTCTCCCCCCTCCTCCCTCTCTGTCTCTACCCCTCCTCTTTTTATTTCTCTCTCCCCTTCTGAGACTCTCATGCACTCGCTGTCTCCCTCGGCGCCACTATCTTTCCTCTATCTCTCCTACATCTACCCCTCTCTCCTACATTTACCTCTCAGTCTACCCCCCTTTCTATTTTCCTCTCTCTCCCTCTCACACTCTCACACACTCGCTATTTCCTTACTATGCCTTAATCTCTCTCTCTCCCACACACACGTTTTACCCCCCTTATATGTCTTACTCTCTCTCCCTCCCACACTCTAACACACTCACTCTCTCCCTCCCACACTCTAACACACTCACTCTCTACCTCCCCTATTTGTCTCCCTCTCTCTCCCTCCCACACTCTCACACACACACATTATATCCCCCCTCTATGTCTTCCTTTGTCTCCCTTCCACACTCTC
>JZKD02S1050190.1:49317-62067 GCA_000966675.3 Picea glauca | reverse complement strand
ATGATGATGTATATGATGCGACATATTGTGAGAATGTGAATTTAATGAATGTTTAAATTCTATTAGGATGATGTTGGATATGATGCAATCTATTTTGGGTAAATGATAATCTTATAAATAGATGTCTAAATTGAATTACGGGATATTATGATATCTATTTCTAACTGGAAAACTTTGATGTTAATTTATTGGTACATGGATACCAAATTGAAATGATGATAGTATGCAATTACATGATGATAATGCATAGAAATGTATAAGTTTGTCTTACAGACTAATCTACAGGTTATGGGCTATGAAATAGCCAAGGGATGAAGATGATGAAAGTGGATATCAAGACCACTAATCGAGAAACATTATGGTATGAATATTGTATGTGGAATTTATATTGGTTTGGATTCATTGCTATGATATGTGGACTAGTGCATGATTTCAGGTGATGACACTGTCCAAAACCAAATAAATGATGACAAAACCCCCAACAACATGGTGCCACTGTGTATTCCATTGTAGGGTGTGGACCCTAGTCCTGTTAGGAGGGGTGGAGGCATTTCCCACCATGTATCCTCCATTGTAGGGTGTGGACCCTAGTCCTGTTAGGAGGGGTGGAGGCATTTCCCACCGTGTATCCTATGAAACCTGAAGCCATGGGAGGACAGTGTTAGTTCACGCTCCCCAATATGTGTGATGATGATTGTCAGATGCCTTCTAGGGAAGCTTGGTCGAGATAGCGACACTTCCTCTTACGGGTTCTATTTGGAGTTAGTTCAATATAGTTGACGCTCCAAGATAGTCTAGTAGAGGAAGGATAGGAATGGAGATGGAAGTAGGTTAGTGAGGAAGGATGAGTAGTAATAGTTGAGAAGGTATGGAGATCTGTCTGGTGGTGGAATTTAATGTTTTCCCCTTCAAAAAAAAAGAAAGAGAAATGTGTATATATGAATATTCATTATTACGTAACTAAACCACAGTTGTTTAAAATAAAATTGTTGAACCTGATAATAGTAATTAAAGGATTTCTCAAACAATTGATTGGTTTGTTGTCTTTTATAAAAGACTAGTCTTGCTGACTGGATTGGATGCATACATAAATTACTAAAGGATGACAGTTTGATTATTAGTACATGCACAAGATTTGTATGTACTAGCTACACATGCATTTCTTGTACATGTACACTAATATGTATGATTTTTCTTGACTTACTTACTAATAATGTCGGTTAATTGTTATGAATGTGTGAACCATGTTTCTTTTCCTTGTACCATAAGATACCTTAACTTCAGGACGAATTTTCCTAAAGGGTGGGTGTATATAACAACCCTACTAGAATATATGTTTAGGGAATTATTAAGTAAAAATTAATTACAGGATTAATTGTCTTAACATGGTATTAATTGAACAAGATTGGTATAATGATACTAATTAAATATTTATTAATTAGTTAATTGTTATAATTTTAATTAATTAATTAATTGAATTAATTACCTACCACATTGAATGAACAGGGTAATAAATTTAAAAAAGTTAATAAATTATATTGTTAAAAAAAAGGGTTACGTATACGAAAGGGATAAGGGGCATTAATAAACGGATAGGGAACATTAATAAATTGGATAAGGGGCATTAAATATGTGGATAAGGGAATGAATGCAGGGATAAGGAAATAAATGAGGAGAAAGGGCAGTGAAGGAGGATATGAGGGGGAGCAGGTTACGAAGCAAGGGATCATTTTTTTCCATGGGGAAGATTTTTGGAGGGTTCTCTGGGATTGTGGAGGGGAGTTTTGAGTTCTGTAGTCGGGAAGGGTTAGTACAGAGGCACCGGTTTGCTGCGGGTTTTGGGCACGGGGGCCAGGATATCCATATGGTATCCTGGAGCTAGGTAATTGTCTTAGTTGGATGGGTGGAAAGTCGGTTTTGGGCAGATTTTGTCTGTGGATTCAAGCCGGGCAAGGCAAGAGTAGGAAGGTCAACAAGACAAGAAGAAACTAGAGGGTTAGCATCAGACCCAGGTATGTTAATTTATGTATTTGTTTTATGAAATTTGAGGAATATGATGTATTATGAGGCTGTATGTAAGCTAATATGTTTAGTTCAATAAATTTAAATGTTCTGGTGATCAATCTATTTGTGCAATTAAATTTATATATTCTGGTGATTAATCTATTTGTGCAATTGAAATGATTTATATAGAATTTTTATTTCAAGTCACTACATAGACATAGACCTAGATCACGACCTTGACCACAAACTAGACCTAGACCATGACAAAGAGATAGATCTAGATTTATATGATGACCTAGAGCTTGACATAGACCATGACCTAGACCACAACATAGAGCTAGATCTAGTTTTATATGTTGACCTAGAGCTTGAAAATGCCCAAAATAATGAAACCTATCATGACTTGTTGTTTTTCCTCTATTATTCATTATATTTAACTTGCACATAGATCTTGATTAATCCACTTACATAAAGAAGATTACTTTGTAGATTCATGAAATCAAAGCTCATATCTACTCTTCTATGTTCTTCCAGCCTCAAGGAAATTCATATCAACAAAGAAAACAAACTCCAAAAGAAAAATTGTAAATGAAATGAATGAAAATGATGTTCTCTTTGCAAGATAATTTCTTATATCCACCCCTTCCTAGAAAATATAGAATATAAGACTAATCATAATCTGATCTGATCTGACACTCCAAAGGGTGCACTACAATCTCACATCTTTCCACCTAAAACGGTCATTTCAACTCGAGTGTACTGCAATCTTATGACGTCTGGGCCTCCAAATGGTTCATTGCAATCTCACTATCTCTCTACCTCCAAACAATCCTTTCAATTTGGGTGCATTGCAATCTAATAATCTCTAAGCCTCCAAAATATCATAATGTTTGTTTAAGTAGGTTTCATTCCTCAAAATATCTTGTCACTAGACCCATAGTTTTATGTCGACCATGACCTAGACCACCACATAAATCTAGATATAGATTTGGATGTTGACCTAGAGCTTGGCATAGACCATGGAATAGACCCCCTTAGCTCCATCTATGCCTAGGCATAACTTATACTCAATCCTTAACCCTATCTTCACTTAAGCCCTAAGTGCACTATGCATATACATTTTGTACAACCCTTGCACCCACATAACCCACATCTTGGTGCTCTAACTATTGTTATATCCTTGAAAACACTTTCAATACTAACCTCTTATGCCTTATTTGTCCCCATACCCCTATACATATTTATTCATAGAGAGGTTTGGTGTATATTACATTCTATATATGTTGCATTAAGAGGATGCATGCACTCCTATGACTTGACCGAGTTGGTCATTTATGCTCAATGAGAACGCACACGCTTTATTTCACACACGTTCTAGGTACGTGCATGCATTCCTGTTGGGAATTGTTTGGTGCCAATCACACCCCACCTCATATATCTCATTCCTGAAAAAAAACTAAAACAACTTAAGACAAAAACATCCCACACAGAGAGGTTTTACTTGTTTTAGTGTTCTTATTATATTCATAGAGACTTTTGTGTTATTGTCGGACCATTGTAGGAAAATTTGGAAGACAACTTTGTTAAGTGCAATTGGAATTTTTTTTGTATCTAATTGTTTCTTCTTAGAACTGGAAGAAACATTTGTCCAATTGCATTTGGAATTGTTGTTTGTATCTTCTTGTGTCTTCTTGGAATTGGAAGACAAATTTGTCCAAGAGTGATTGAAATTTTTGTTTGTATCTTCTTCTTTCTTCTTGGACTTGGAAGACAAATTTGTCCAAGTGCAATTGGAATTGTTGTTTGTATCTTCTTGTGTCTTCTTGGAATTGGAAGACAAATTTGTCGAAGTGCAATTGGAATTGGAATTATTAGATGTGTCTTATTTTGTTATAAAAAAAAAAATTCTTCACTTGGTTGTGCCTTATTATATAATACAAAGATAAATTTTTGGTGGGTGTTTGGAAGACATTTATTATCTTTAATGATGGGGAACTTCCGAATTCAAGAAATAAATTCCTCAAGAAAAAAGAAACCAATAGAAAAGGTAGAAGAAGAAAGAGAAAAATAAAAGTTACGTATGTTAAAGCGTAGGCTTTTAGAAGAGAGAAATCCAATTTCTAGCAGAATATATTCCATTATTGTTTCTCCTCCACCACCAGAAGCAAAACACATGAGTTCATTAGAGAACAATCCAAACAATATCTCATAAAGGCAATTTTTTTTGGATGACCGGACGATGGAGGAATTACTTGGAAATGATTATACAATCGATGAAAGTAGAGAAGCAACTGGTGTACAACATTATGGTGAAGACGGTCATGTGGAGAAATATCTTGTTCGACAGTCAAATGTTCCAGAAAATAGACAATACCATGTCCACCTTCGTCCCACAATTGATCCATCATTGATTGAAAGGGAAATAAATGCAACATTGTTAACTCCACCATAGGGAGGTTAAGAGTCCCAAAATAGGGGTTCATCATCCCTACCTATATTGAGCATTCCATGGAGAAGAACTCCTAAACGCATTCATGTCGATGAAAGTGGTCTACCATCATTTGAATGTAAGTTAACAAACTGTACTATTCATTATCACTCTTATAAAATCATTCAAGAATATTTTGAACCAAAATCCGATGATGCTAAATGTCAATCATTTTAATCTTTGTTAAAATATAGAAGTTTGACTGCTGCTGTTAGGAGAATTGTAGGCATTAAAACAGTCAAAAGTGTAGAAACAAGTCATCATAGAGTACGGAACCTTGTCGATGATTATCAAAGAATTGGTAAGAAGACTCTTTATAAAGACCACAATGCAGCCCGACGTGTCTTGTCCCAGTTAATTGTCAGCAAGATCACAAGAAAACATTGCGTTCTACAACAAACCTCTCACTTCTTCAAATGAAATTTCAAAACCCTTAGAAAGTATTCTTATAGATGATATATCCTCGATACAGGTGCCCCAAAATATGTTCGGTATGTGTTATATTCTTTGCATGTGTTTGTGTGGGAATGTCACATTCGACAACTACATCTGATGATCCCAACTTTCTTCGCGCTTTGTGTCATGTGCATCGGGCATTTTTCTTAAGAATCTGTATGCATTTCTTTACTTCACAGGTTTTAAACTTACATGTGGTATCATAGAAAATATGTTGAGATGATATTGCATAGATTTATTATGAATGGAAGTAAACTGGTCAAGCTTCTTATTCCTATAGGTGTAAAGTTATCTTCAGATCAATGTCTCAAGATACAGGAAGAAGAAGAGGACATTTCCCATGTTCTGTATGCCAGTGCAATTGGCAGTTTGATGTATGCAATGGTTTGTACTAGACTAAACATTGCACATGCAGTGGGAGTTTTGAGTAGGCATATGTAAAAAAAATGGAAGGAGAGTTGGACAACAATAAAGAGGGTCTTCAGGTATTTTCCTGGCACTACCAGTTATGGATTGTCCTACCAAGGAAGTCCAGGATTGGACAGAGTGTTGGACATACATGGGTTTGTTTATGAAGATTGAGGTGGAGATATCGATCATAGAAGATATACAAGTGGGTTGTGTTTAACCTATTTGGAATATAAATCAATTGGATTAGCAAAAGACAGGTTGTAGTGGCACTCTCATCTACAAAAGTTGAATACATGGCATCCACTCATGCAAGAAAGGAAGGAATATGGTTACATAGATTGTGTTCAGGTATTGGGTTGGTACAATAGGAAGTAAGATTATGCTGTGATAGTCAGAGTGCAATCTTCCTGGAAAAGAACCCTTCTTATCATTCAAAGACAGATCATATTGATGTTCAGTATCACTTTGTGAGAAAAATGGTTGAAGAAAAGAAGGCATTGATGGAAAAGGTTGACACTTTGAAGAATGTTGTAGATTCAATGAAAAAGTCTGTGAGCATAGAGAAGTTATCCTGGTGTAGAGGAACAATGGGCATTGATGCCCTTGATTGTTGACTATGTAATCCTGTGAACCCCTATATACAAAGAAAAAAACAAGTGGGAGAATGTTGGGCATGTGTTATATTATTTGCATGTCTGTGTGTGTGGACACGTCATATTCGAAAACTGAATTTGATGATCCAAAATTTCTTTGCCCTTTGTGTCGTGTGCGATGGGCATTTTTTAGGGGGGTCCCCGATGGGGGGGGGGCAGGTTTGGCCCCCCCTGGTTACATGCAACATTCAGGGAAGTGCCCCATAATTTTTTTTTGGGGCGATTTTTCTATTTTAGCAAATTTTTCTATTTTTAGTGGTTTTCTAAATTAATCTTGGATTAAGGGACTAGGGTTTTGGTAGCTATTGAATACCTAAAATATTGTATATATTTTATTGTGAATGGTGAAATTAATACAATGAAGAGTTGAAAGGTGGGGCACCAAGGAAGGTTGGTTTTCTCATGGTTAAGGGTTTCCAATGTAAATCTGTGTGTACTATGTGTATGAGCCATTGATTAATATTTGTTTTTCTTAAGAATTTTTCTGCACTTATTTACTTAACAGGTTTAAAACTTACAAAATATTTGTGGGCCTTCATTGGAAGGATACCTCATTTTGACATAAAGTTAATTGGAGCATTTAAGTGACTAGTTCAGGATTTCTGGCATCAGAACACAAGTTCATCTTCCAACCAAAAACTTGTACTAAAATTGAGAATGGGATCTAGTGAACATGAACCCCATATTAAAGACGTTCTTGACATTACACAGAAACAATTGTATGAGAGATTTAGAAGAGTACATAGTGCACTTAACTTAGGCCACACATCTTTCCATAAATACAAGCCTTGGTATGTTCGAATAGACACAATTCATAACATGTGTTGTAGATATAACATTGAGTATGGTTATTATTATCTCTCTCTCTCTCTCACACACACACATATATATATTTCATGTTTTTCATAACACCCTTCTATAGGAATTCTTAATTATATTTTCGTCGTTGTCATATAGAGACTTTATTCATAACATATTGTGTACAAGGCTAGAGGGTTTTACATTTTATCGAAATGCATACTTAGATGGGACATGCCCCAGGTGTGGTGGAACGACATTACTAAGAAAGTGTATGCATGTAAGCGATGAGTATGAATTGGGGAGGAAGGAGGTTGCCTTGCAAAGCTTTAAATATGTGGCATATTATATTGATGGAGGACAGGAAAGAAAAAATATACAATTGGTTACTTCCCAAGTACAAGTTCGTGGCTTCATGAAGGACTTCATCGAAAAGACACAAAATTATGTTCAACATGTCCACGTGGCTAAATGGAAGGATGCAGATTTTAGAATATGCAGAGATACATTTCATGTTGGTACTGTGATATCAGTGTTTTATTTTGTTGATAACTACACCCTTGACCGTAATAAGAGATTCAAAGTCAATATTATCACTCAGAGCAAGTCAACTTAATGGTACATATCACATATAGGCATGGACCAGATAGTAATGAACAAAAGATAGTTATTTTGAAAGAGTATGACTTCTACATAAGTGATGATCAGTGCCATGAATTAGCCTACGTAAAACATCGTTTCCAGTTGTTCTACAATCACCATAACAAGAATAACTATTCATGGATCAACATTGGATTTTGTCATATGTTTGTGCAGGATAGTTAAAAAATGCTCATGTATTTCAACGGTAGTGTATGTTGCACAAAAAACTAAAGGTACCACACATTTGGAACTATTTTGAGTCTGGGCATGGGAATTGGGAGCATTCTGGAGAAAATGAATCGATACAAATATCATTACGCAGGTAAGAAATGAAGTTCACTACTACTTCCCTCATTCAAGATGAAAAATCCATTGTTGAATGGTGTTCTTCAATAATGGGAGAGGGAACAAGAACTCGTGAAGACCAATCACGCACGAGAGGACATGTGCATAGATATTTTGGGGAGGTGTTTTATGTAGATTGTACATAGTGGTATGAATGAAAAACAATCTAGGGAACTCGTGGATTCCATTCAGTTAGAACATCAGACAATGAAATAGTTGAAATATGGATGAGAAAACTCTCTTTCTTATGTTGTCTATGTTGTAGTAATGATTGGGATGATTTTGAATCGACGGAATGGGTTGATATATGGGAGCATGTATCACTCCCCATTGATCAACGTATAACTATGGAATTATCCCAATTGGAGGAGGACCAATCAAGCATTTCAACAAATTATGTTCATGTCTCAAATCTCGTACTGCCAGGTTCATTGAATCCTTCTATTAAATTTTGAATAACATGAATGAATGTGTTATGCTTTGTTCATTTAGTGGACTCGCATTTTGGCACTCCATTTTTTGTAGGGAAGATATACGAAGTGGTTTCACCAAGATATAATGAATGGGGCACTGATTATTCATTGGAATGATGCTTAGAGGGAAAGAAGACCCTCATTTGATTAGTAACAAACTCAGAAGGAATTGAATTTATGACATGGTTGATGGTTATTAAAGGAGAATCTCTAGCACATGATGAAACAACACAAAATAAAGGTGGTTATGTTTTTCAATATTAAAAACCAGGTTAAGTTGTATACCACTTTACAAACTTGGTTATTGGTACAAACCTCCAACTACAAACAATTTCAAGTAAGAAATCATCAAAGGTACGATACTTATTGCCTTACTCTGAGGATGAGAAGTTAATGGAAACTGTCAGTATGAGAAGTGATCCCGATGGTATACTTCAATGATCATATAGGTATGTAAAATGAATAATTTTGTCTTTATTTTGACTACTATTAAAATATTTGTAATGATGTTAAAATATACCCTGCCTTAAAATATACCCATGCCATACCTTGTTTTGTCATTCCTTTCCTTACCTTGATTTTTCTTTCCTTGCCTTGCCTTCACTTGTCATGTCATGCCTTTCCTTCACTTTCCATGCCATGTCATGCCTTTCCTTCAATTTCCTTGACTTGCCTTCAACTTCCATGCCATCCCTTGCCTTCTCATGAAATGCCTTGCCTTCACATTCCTTACCTTTCCTTCACATGCCATGCCTTCACATTCCTTTCCTTGCCATTACTTTCCTTCACTTTCCATTCCTTTCCTTTCCTCGCCCTCACTTTCCATGCCTTGTCTTTCCTTTCCATGGCTCGCCTTGCCTTGCCTTCCCTTCACTTTCCATCCCTTGCCTTCACTTGTATTTCCTTTTCCATGGCATGCCATATCTTTCCTTCACTTGCCTTTCCATTCAATTTCCTTAACTTTCTTTTCCATTCCATAGCATGCCTTTCCTTCACTTTCCTTGCCTTCACTTACCATTCCTTCCCTTCACTTTCCTTGAATTCACTTGTCTTTCCTTTTCCATACAATGCCATTACATAGAATGCCATGCCTTTCCTTCACTTTCCTTTCCATTCATGCCTTGCCTTGCCTTCACTTACTTTTCCTTCACTTTCCCTTCCTTCACTTGTCTTGACTTTTCCATACCATGCCATTCCATTCCATGGCATGCCATGACTTTCCTTCACTTTCCATGCCATTCATGCCTTTCCTTCACTTTCTTTGCCTTCACTTTCCTTGCCTTTCCTTAACTTTCCTTTCCTTCACTTTTATTTCTTTTTCCATGCCATGCCATGCCATTCCATAGCATGCCATCCATTTCCATTCATTCCTTTTCTTCACCTTCCTTTCCTTCACTTGCCTTGCCTTTACTTTAATTTAATTTCCTTCACTTTCCTTTCCTTTTCCATGCCATTCCATCACATGTCATGTCAATCCATTCCATAGCATGCCATGCCTTGCCTTCACTTGCCTTTCCATTCATGCCTTTCCTTGCCTTCACTTGCCTTGCCTTGAATTCACTTTCCTTGCCTCCACTTGTATTGTATTTTACATGCCATGCCATGCCATTCCATAGAATTCAATTCCTTTCCTTCACTTTCCTTTTCATTAATTCATTTCCTTCACTTTCCTTTCCTTTCCTTTCCTTGACTTCACTTTCATTTCCTTGCCTTCACTTTCCTTGCATTGCCTTGCCTTAGCTTTCCTTGCCTTTCCTTTCCTTCACTTTCCATGCCTTACCTTCACTTTCCTTTACTTATCACTTGCCATGCCATGCCTTGCCTTCACTTTCCTTATAAATTTCTATTCCTTTCCTTCACTTTCCTTGCCTTGACACGACTTTCCTAAACATATGTAATAAACATTGAGAAAAAACCCTAGTGGCGGAGATACTCCAAAAAATGGTTTTCCAGTGGATGAAATGATAGTAGAGGGTCTCCCCTAGTTGAAACCTAGTTCTTTGGATCTAATGCAACTGACGGTTCTCCATCCAAGTTTTAGTTTGAGTTTTATTGCAAGTTGCAACTCACCTCTTCAATCAATTCAGGGGCATGTGGCCAATTTGGTCTCGGAGCATAAATACCAAACCGAGGGGCATAACGGAGTTTCATAAGCTCCCACAAGTCTATTTGGATAAGGCCCACGCGAATACTCTACCCACAAATTCCTAACATAGTGTTCTTGAAAATGGACCTCCTCTTCAGAAATTGCACAATGCCTCATTGACCAAAACCCTAATTTCTGAGATACTCCAAAAAAATATTTTCCAGTGGATTGAATGAAAATAAAGGGGCCCCTTTAGTTGAAACCTGGTGCTCTAGATCCAATGAAACTAACATTTCTCCCTTTCGAGTCCTTGTTTGAGTTTTATCGTGAGTTGCAATTTGCCTCTTCAAGCCATTCATAGATACGTGACCAATTTGGTTTGGGGGTATAAAATACAAACCAAGTGCTATAACAGAGTTACATAAGCTCCCACAAGTTTATTTGGCTAAGTCCCACACAAATACAATACCCATAAATGCCCGAAATAGTTTTCTTGAAAATTGACCTCGTCTTTAGAAATTACACTATGCCTCGTTGACCAAAACCCTAGTGCCGAAGATGGCATGGCATGGTATGGAAAGGTATGGTATGGAAAGACAAGACATGGTAAGTGAAGGAAAGGAAAGGCATGACAGGGCATAGCATGGAAAGGAATGGCATGGTATGGAAAGGTATGGCATGGAAAAGGCAAGGCATGACAAGTGAATGCAAGGAAAGGCATGGAATGGAATGGCATGGCATGAAATGGAAAGGCATGGGATGGAAAGGCATGATATGGTAAGGCATGGAATGGAAACACAACACATTAAAAGTGAAGGAAAGGCAAGGCATGGAAAGGCATGGCATGGCAAGGCATACTGTACCATACCATACCAAGGCAAGGCAAGGCATACCATACCATACCATACCAAACCATATCAATATCAATGCCAATAAAAATGTATACCATTTCCTTGCCATACCAAGGCAAGGCATACCATACCATACCATATCAATTCCATACCATACCAATTCCATACCATACCGATGCTAATGCATACCATACAATACCATACCAATGAAAATGACAATGCACACCATACCATACCATTTCCAATGCATACCATACCAATTCACACCATACCAAGGAAAGGAATGACATACCATACCATACCATACCATTTCCATTTCCAATGCATAACATTGTCATTTCCATTTCCAATGCATACCATACCATAACATTGATGTAGAACCCACTGCTACTATCATGACCACAACAATCCAACCATAATAACTGGAGAAGCATGAGGAGGGGGAGTGCCTTTTCCATTCACGGACGTGGGTGAAAGGGACCCCACTTCATTTTTTTGTTGATAGTGGAACCCAAAAGAACTCATCACAGCAGAAGTCATCAAGCAGTTGGATTTGTCAACAACACCACACCTGCAACCATACAACATCGGATTTCTTCAGTAGAGACGAGATCTTGGTGTTAGTCGATAGTGTCTCCTATTATACGACATCAATCCCTTCAAGGATGAGATATTGTGTGATGTTTCCCCACTATAATTATTTCATGTTATGTTAGGCCAACCATATATGTGGAAGTGTCATGTTGTTTATGAGTCTCGACCCTGTAGCGTAATTGTTACTCTAGGAGGTCATCTCTACAGGAAACCAAAGGTAGTTATGACTACTTTCTCGACAAAACAATGTCACAAAGTAATCTTTCATACCACAAAGTTTATCTTCTTCATGATATTTTTAGAATATAAGGACACTGCAATCACTGCAGCCTCGACCCAGTACCTGTTGATTAAGGTTGGTTATCTCATTGATGTCAATGCTTGAAGAAATCCCTGTAGAACAAAGGTTTGGGTAATGGGCCCAATATTGTTTGATGTAAATATGACTCATTATTGTTTTTTCATGGTTTATAAGAAGTAAATATCGATGAAGTCCAAAGTGGTCCCCTTATGGTGAAAGCCCTCACGGGAAGACGCTTTGCGGAGTAAGAGAACCCATGATTAATTATGGAATAATGAGATGAAGGATAGTGAGTTTGTCAGGGAAACTATCCTATATGGATAGTGCTTGTCATGCCATTTCTAGTGGTATGTATAACGTCACATAACTCCTCACGATTAGAGATTTATGACCATGTGAAGTTGGAGAACCCAGGTTTGGGTAATGGACCCAAGTTTGTTTGATGGATAATGGTATGATGTTTGCTATATTTTAAGGTAATACTATTCTAGATGGATATTACATGTCATTCCGTTTCTGGTGGTATGCGTAATGTTACATAACTCCTCATGGTTTGAGAGTTATGGCCTTACGAAGTTGGAGGACCCTCATATGTCATCTAGAAGCCCTAAAAGGTCAAAGTAGTCAAAGTGGTTTAAGAGATTTTAA
>JZKD02S1050190.1:23528-45440 GCA_000966675.3 Picea glauca | reverse complement strand
CTCAAGAACTAGAACAAATGATCACAAAATTGAAGGTTCAAATAGAAGAAGATAAAAGAATTGAAGAAGCACTCAAATAATAGCTAGAAGGAAAGGATAGGATCATTGGAAACCTTGAAGCATAGATTGTCACACTAAGAAAGGATATTCAAAAGAAAAATTTCCAGAATAGCTCAAAAGTTGTGGAAAGCTCCAAAACAACAGAGAAAGAAACAAATCCAAAAATCTATGCAGAAACAATCAAAGGGGATAAAAAGATATACAAGGAAGATTACAGGGACACTCCTCCACTAAGAAGATTCATATTTAAGAATCAACAACATATAGACAAGCCTCAAGAAGAAGAATGATTCATAAGAGCACCTCCTTTCAGAAGATCTTCAACTACCAAGTATCAAACTATATTTTTTGGTTTATGTTATGCATGTAATAATTTTGGACATAAATATGTAAATTGCAGGGCTAACAACAGGAACAATAACTACTTTGGGAGCCATACACAAAGGGGTTATTCAATAAGACCTAGTGAAACAAAGAGAAGAAGTTACAACAGGTTTGAATCTTTGAGCACTGGAGTGGAATGTTACAAATGTAACAATTTTTTACACATGGACAAAAATTGCAGAATGACAGTCCCTCCTAAAGAACCTCAACAGAGTCACAAACAAGAACCTCAGAAAATGACATGGATAAGAAAACAAGATCACTATAGCAATGAAGAATGCACCGTCACTCTACAGGCTAAACAAAAGAAATGTGGTTGATTTGTTGACAGTGGATGTTAAAAACACATGACAGGTGATAGATATAGGTTTCTTACATTACAAAAGGAAAGAGATGGATCAGTCTCCTTCTGAAATAACGATTCAACCAAAATCATTGGAAAAGACACAGTCTGAATTGGGAACAAGAATGAAAAGGCAGAAAATGTTCTACTAGAAGATATGAAACATAATATTTTAAGTGTGACTCAAATGTGCGACCAATTTCATAAAGTTACTTTCGATTCACAAAAGTGTGAGATAAGAAAAGAAGGTTCAGGGAAATTGGTCACTACAGCTGCAAGAACTTCAAGCAACATATATGTGTTAAGCGAAATTGGAAATGAAAAGTGCAGTCTAGGAAAGGAAGATGAAAGTTGGCTATGGAACAGAAGAATGGGTCACATTCATTTTGATAACCTTGTCAAAGTCAAAAAAAGAGAAGCAATTAGAGAAATGCCCCAGATCATGAAACCAACCAACACTTTATGAAAGCATTGCCAACAAGGAAAAAAAACAAAGACAAGGTTCAAATCAAAGCAATATTAAACAACAAAACCACTGAAAATTGGGTATACTAATCTAGTTAGACCAACTAAAACAAAAAGGCTTAAAAGGTGAGAGATACTTTATGTTATTATTTAATGATTATACAAGAATGACTACAGTTTTCTTTCTCAAGAACAAGTCAGAAGCTTTCGAAAACTTCAATATCTACAAGGAAATGGTTGAAAATGAGATGGATTCAAGAATAAAATGCTTAAGATCAGATAATGGAGGAGAATTTACCTCAAAGGAATTTATGGATGACTACAACAATCATGGAATACAAAGGCAATTATTTGTTGCTAGGACACCTCAACAAAATGGATTTGTTGAATGAAAGAACAGGACAGTACAAGAAATGGCTCGAACAATGATAATAGATTCAAAGTTAACAGATATTTTTTGGAAATAAGAACTGCATATAGGAGTTCACATTAAAAATAGAGTAATGCTCAGAAACAACACTGATAAAACTCCCTACGAGATATGGAAAGGAAGACCAACAAATGTGAAGCACTTCATAGTTTTTGGAAGCAAATTCTATATCGAAAGAGAAGATGGAAGAATGTGAAAGTTTGACTCTCGTGTGGAAAAATGAATACTTGTTGGTTACTCCAGTACAAGGAAAACATACAAGTGTTCCAATCTAAGATTAAACAAAATTGTGGAAAGAATCAATGTAACAATTGATGAAACAGCCAGACCATAATCAAAGGAAGAAGAAAACAAATCAATGGAACAACTTTTCGAAGAAGAAAATGAAAAATAAGTAGAAGAGGAAGATAAAGATGAAGACAATACACCAGAAGCGGAAGAGCAAGTTCAACAAGTATCCCCAACCAACAACAACCTCACACTATTTTTCATTTCCCATTGCACCATGATTTTCTAACAAGGATCAATCTCACCGACCAAAACTAGGAGGGAAATTAGTATCATTGGCACTCAATAGTTTACAAAAACAACCTCTCATTTGAAAACAAAATGTGTATGAGGTTCAGAGATGTCCAAACATTTGAGTGGACACTTCACCCATCATCAAGGATATAATAAGCTCGTATGTTCGAAAAGAGTGATGAGGTTCGTATTTATAGAATAAGAGAGGTAAGGGACCATTGAGGGAAAGATTGAGGATAATGAATAAAAATTAATAGAATATGGGGATTATCCATTGAAAAAATGATATTGAAAAAAGTAATAAATCTAGTGAGTGAGATTAGTTGAAAAATAATAATGAGAATAATAAAATATTAAGGAATTATAGATAGTAGTTTAGGTAATGAATTGGGAAGGAGGGGTAAAGGAGGATTCTTTGATCAGGTGAGGAAATTAATATAAATAATATGGGATAAAAATGAAATATATTAGAATAATATAAAGTGATTTGAAGTAGGTAAAGTGAGATAATACACACAAAGGATTCCCTTAAATGAGGGATAATAATCAAATTAACTGGGTATGTTCAAGGGTAAAATGATACAAAGCCGGAAAGGGAGAGGGAATATGATGAAAAATAGAAGATGAGGGAAAGGATGGAGAAAAGCATAAACAAGATCTAGGATGTTTTTCGATTTGAAGGGCTTCCCAAATTGACCCATCTTTTAAAAATATTTTCTTATTCTTTAATTTCATGTTTCATTCCTCCACTATGGAGCAAAACCTTCATCCAAATCCAAATCCAAAATGACCACAAGCCCCATACACTGAAATAAATAAATGTGTAGATGAACTTAGAAATATAATTGGGTATCTTAGGAACATAAGCGAACCATCCCATATTTCATGGGCCACTTAATTTGAAACCATTATTACTTTCATTAGTGATGGATATTGCTAATTATTCGATATATTTGAAACATTCTTGTCATGGCCCCATAAAGGATCTTGTTCAAGATAATTTATTGACAAAGTTTAGTGTAACATATTTTGTATACTTTCATTCTTATGTATTTAATTTTGCATTCGAAAAATATTTGGTAAAAATAAATTTAAAGTATCGTAATTATCTTTTATTTTTTTGGCATCTACATATAATATGAGATGACACACCTCCATGCAGGTGGTAGGGAAACTCTTGTCCATGACTTTATGTAGCATATTCCATGGGTGCTCCTCACACCCAAGAATTTATACGAATTTAAGCATTTTTCCTTAGAGTGTTGAATTAATGTTTCAGCTGAGACCATAAATGTTTTGAAACTCTTTATTATCATTATCATTTCGTCATCTTTTTTTATTGTAACATGAATTTTTAATTTTTAATTTTATTTCTCTTTGATACTTAATTATGATATTACATTGCTGCAAATCAATGGCATGCTTTATATGGCATGAATCCTCTGCCCTTCTTTGTGCCTAGAAACGATTGAGAGGCTTATAGTTTTGTGAATATAGGTATATTTCTCAAGAAAATAGATCCATAACGATTCACTTCTTGATCACATGTATTCATCTTAAAACCATTAAGTAATTAATAAATTATACTTACAATATCTCAAAGGGGGCTTGTAAAGGGTTTTTGTTGATATGGAACTTAGAACTTGTGCTTGTTGTCATTTAGGTTAAGATGAATCATTCTATCTACATAGTGGAAACATACACACACCAATGGAATTCTAAAGTTAGGAAAATTAACATCAAGTCATGACCATGAAATATCCAAAAGAGACAAATATATATATTATATATTGGTTTATCATGTGATTGTGATCGATACACATACATACACAAATATACATATGTGTTATATGACCTAAATCTATTCGTGCCCCACAATATAGAGTAAGAAAACAACCATGGCTACTCTTAAGTGTGAAATGAAAACTAAATGGAGACTAAAATAGAGAGCGAGAGTACACAATGTTCAAGAAACCTTTAATGTAGGTAAGTTCACTTTAAATAATTTCCAATGTCATAGCAAGGAGGACTAAACCATATTGTCCAAAGCTATTTCTTCAAAACAATTTGGGCTCTTGAATAGGGGACGAATTTCAGTGTATCAAAAAACAAAAAGAACTCCTAGCATTCTTATTGAAGTTAAGTCTCTAGAAATATTCTGATAAAGTATCTTGGTTATACATCAAGGTAATATTAGTCCATGTGGGTTAGATTCTTCCCATGGTCAATTGGACAGAGAAATTATTGAGCTCAAAATCCTTTTCAGTACTAATTAATGGATCTTTCATACCCTTCTTCAAGCTCACTAGAGGCATTATACATGGTTTCCCCCTATATCTTATTATATTTCTATTTATGAGAGAAGGAATTAGTAGGTTGTTTAATTTCCAAAGACAAAATGGATGATCGAAAGAAATAAAAATCATGTCAAAATTTAACGCATTTCATTTCTAGAGGCATCTATTTTGATGTCAAAGGATTTTCGAATGTAAGTACGTCAAAGACATGAACAATAAAAGGTATACACTTTATCTTTTTGAATACCCTCTACTATCTCTATTCTCAACTAAAATAGACTCAGTTGTAATTCAATCCACTAAGAGGGTGTACAATGTGGAAAATCTATGAAAAATAGTTTCTTAGATAATTCACCATTTCTTTGAAACTTCATAGTTTAGGATGATCGAAAGAAATAAAAATCATGTCAAAATTTAACGCATTTCATTTCTAGAGGCATCTATTTTGATGTCAAAGGATTTTCGAATGTAAGTACGTCAAAGACATGAACAATAAAAGGTATACACTTTATCTTTTTGAATACCCTCTACTATCTCTATTCTCAACTAAAATAGACTCAGTTGTAATTCAATCCACTAAGAGGGTGTACAATGTGGAAAATCTATGAAAAATAGTTTCTTAGATAATTCACCATTTCTTTGAAACTTCATAGTTTATGAAGTTTATGAATGTTCCTTGGTGGTGGCTATTTCACCTATTCATTCACATTGCATGGAAATTCTCTTATTTAGTGTAATCCTACTTCATTTGAGTAACCCAATCACCATAAATTTTGGAAAAACTTTATGGTAAAATATTAAACTAATCATCGACCATAAGCATGATGAGAGTATGGAAAAAAAGATAATCTCTATGCTACATACATAGTTTTAAAATAATTCATTGAATAACAACATGGGATTGTGAAAAGTGAAAAAATATATCATATAGAGTAGCATTTACCATGATAACATGAAATTTCACTTCATAGAAAACCATGATTCAAACAATAATATTTCTCTTGCCTAGGCCATCTCATTACCAAATTCAAGTTTGACGACTTGTTTCTCGGCAGTGGGAAACCCCAAAATTGTTCAAGGTGTCCTTACTTAATCTTTGGGCATGGGTAGGCTTGCCAAATTGGGTTTTTTAGTTATCTCAAAAATGCTAAGTGGTGACCAAGACCTCTCCTTATTTTTCAATTGTGTTTCCTTTTCACTAAGGACTCTCTTGTGGTTTCCTTGCCTCCACCTCATTGTTCACCTCTATCTTCCTCTTCTCATTCTGCACAGTGTTTTTCTTATTTTTCCTTCGACATGGTGTTTCTCATGTGTCTTGTTTCCTTGTTGTGTTTTTACATCATATTTTTTTTTCTTCTTGAGTAAGAATTGAATGAATATCGATGTGTCATGGAGGAAACTTAGACCTTTCCTACTTTAATGAATACAAAGTAGAATTTATAAATTTATTGTTTTGCAAATATCCAAGTTATTTATGAGAAATAAATTACAATGTTATTGTATTTCTATAGCATAACTATCTCCAGGTAGGGTCCATAGATTTCCCCATACCCTAGTATCACGTGTAAATTTAAATATGCTTTTACTATGAAATTTGTGGTCTTGTTTTGGTTCATTTTCATGTTTATATACTAATATAACATATTATAAATCTATTTTAAATCCCAATTATTATTATTTAGTTCATCATGTCCACCTTTACCTATACATCCCACACCCATGCATTTCATCCCACATCACTGATCCAAAAAGGATCCAGAGAATACTAGGGACAACTCAGAATTCTTAGAAGCAACTCAGGAAGCTAAGAATGGCCTTAGCAGACAAAGAAAGGAAAAAAATTCAAATTCCTCAAAACTTAGTGAAATTGTCATCATCATTAAGAGCGTGTCCTAAGCTTTCCAATGACATAAATAGCTCATCAAATGAAGTTACATATCAAAATATATTCACGGTCAAATTTTTGGTCAACCTAGCCCAGTTAGCAGGCATGAGTCAACATCCATACTATTGACGTCAACATTAGTATAGTTGATGTCATCATCTGTACAATATACATTGCACACATAGAGGCCGGCACATGTCATGCTGACATTTGCATGGTGACATGGCAGCACCAGAGGCTCTCACATGTCACTCATTTTTGACATTTTTCGGTCAACATGTGGAGCAATGAGGAAGTGTCACGTGGTAGTTCATACAACCACGTGGAAGACCGTACGGGATGTGGCAGGTGATATGGAAGGGTGATTGTTCAAGTGGATGGCATGGGACAATGGTTGGCTGCCACGTGGTAGTGGGAAAATGCCCAATGAGCACCCGAAATGGAATTTTCAAAAATAAAAAAAAGTCCCACCAAATCTGGTGGAGGTCCCGCCAAATATCGTGGCCAAAATTCCCATTCCGTCAAATCTAAACAAAAAATCCAAACATGGTGGTGGTTCCAAACCACATATATATTTATATAATTATAATCCCAAAAGAGGAGGCATGTGGGCTCGACCCCGAGACCTCCCCCTATCCAAACACCTTACATAGTATCCGCCAATCATTGGGCTAACGAACTCTGTTGGTTAGTCCACCCAAAATTTAATTTAAATGTTGAGTTTTCCCATGGACGGAGGAGGGAGCTTGACGATACGGCCAAACATATTTTTCGAGACAAAGTACAATGAATTAATTGCAGACACAAAAATCGAGACGATATTTCTCATGGGCCTAGGAGTGCCAGAGTCAGATTGAAGCATGGAGATAGTTCTTTTTGGGTAATTCAACGCCACAAATTCAATGGTGTTGTATTGTTTCTTATCTAAGAAAATCCTTTTCAACTTAATTCCATAATGAGGTATACTTATGTATTTTTCCAAATTCTTTTGCTAAGTTAATAAAAAGGCCTACCCATTTGAGTGCAGGACCCAGAGACGTAGTCCACCAGGGATGAAATATGTTATCAAGTTTTTTTGTTCATATTTGATGCTTATGTCTCTTCATTATTGAGCTTTTCATTCTTTATGGTGCACTTTGATTTATGCTCATTTAATAAAAAAATTTATATGTCAATGTGATGAAAAGATCTCGGATCATGTCGGTATCAGAGCAGTCATCTTTAACTTGAATTGTTGAGTGTGAATGCTTACTAGGGCCAAGCATAAGCAGGGTGAAGCAACTCTTAATACTTTCAATCATGAATTTGGTTGTGCATCTCGAAGGAAGAAAATAGTAGAAGAGGACAAGCGTGATGAATAGGAGAAAAACTTCCATATGGTCTTTTATCCCATGTTATAAATGGTCGAGCGAATGTTTGGAGACTATGAGAAGAGGATGAAAAAGAAAGGGAAGAAAAATGAAGCAGAAGCTGATGATAATTATTCAATCAATCAAGGGGCTAGAGGAGACCCTCCCGAGCCTCCATCTTCACCCTCAAGTTCTAGCTCTTCTTCCTCTGATCATTCTCATCATTCTCATCATTCTAGCCACAAAGCTTATTTTAAGAAACCATTACTAAATCTTGATGTAAAATTTTCTTTACCTATGTTTAATGTAGATGATAATCCTGAAAAGTTAGATAATTGGATCCGACAGGTTGAAGTATAGTTTTTGTGTTCAATAGATTGATGAAGAGGAAGTTAAAGTTCAATTGGCTTCTCTTCAAGTGGAAGGCACCACTCTCGTATGGTGGGAGAGGAAAATTCAGGACAAAAGTAAGTGTGGTAATCTTCTTTCCTCATGGTCAGAATTTAAATCAACGATAAGGAAGTAATTCTATCGATTGGGTTATTTACATAAAGAAATGATGGAATGACAAACTTTAAGACAAAGTAAAGGTAAAACTGTTCAAAGTTTCACGAAAGAATTTAGGAAGAAATCTCTTGCATTAAACTTTCCTTTGGATTCTTATGAAACTTTGATGAACTATATTAGCGCACTTCATAGTTATATTCGTCATACTTTTCTATTGTTTAACCCCACCAATATTGATAAAGTTTGTGTGAAAGCCACTCACCTTGAGAATAGGGGAAGGCATGGTCAAGAATATCGCACAATGAAACCTTCCAATCTCCCACATAAGCAGTTTAAGAATTTTAAAAGGAAGGAAAAAAATATTGCCACTGTAAAGACAAAAGAAGGAAAACAATCTTGCACTCATTGCAAGAAAAGTGGTCACGATGATGAACATTATAGGAAACTACATCCAGAGAACAGGTCGAAAACGTTCGGTGGAAAGCGGGAGACAAAGACCATTGCTACAGTACAACAAGAACTTGGTTCCAATTTAAGAGACAAAGTAAAGATCCCAACTGTTGGAGTACAAGGTAAATATTACCTTCATGCTAGTTGAAATTCCAATAATGAATCTCATGATGATTAGAAAAAGAGGAATGAATTATTTCATATAAGAGTTGTATCTAAACACACTAATATAGATACATTGTTTGATCTGAGTTCCCAAGTAAACTTGATATCTGAAGCACTTGTCAAAAAGATGGGTCTTGAAACTAAACCACATCCAAAGCCTTATCCTCTTGGTTGGGTATGTGATAAAGAAAAACTTAATGTCACCACACAATGTAGGGTCATATTTTAGATTGCTTCAAAGTTTATTGATGAAGTGGATTTGGATATTGTATCACCTGATATATGTGGCATAGTGCTGGGGAGTCCTTACCTTTATGATAGAAAATAAGTCTTCTTTCATCATGAGAAAAAATATCACCTGACTAAGGGGGGAGGGGAATATATTGTTAGATCCCACAACATGAGGGTAAACACAACACTTGTTAATGTCGGACAAATTAAGAGACTCATAAACACTAATAAGAGATATTTACTCATGTTTGTAAGGGAGAAAGATGTCGGAACATCCGACACTTTCCAGGGATATGATCCTTCTCATAAGAAAGAATTAATTGATATTGTTTCTAATTATGATGATATTTTTCGGGAACTAGATGGATTACCTCCTAAGAGGGAAATCCAACATGAAATACATCTTCAGAAAGATTCTTCTCTTCCTAATGTGGGCATGTATAGGATGTCATTTGTAGAGATGACAAAGATCAAGAAGAAAGTACAAGGCTTATTGGATCAAGGGGTCATCAGGCCCATTTCATCTTCTTGTGGTTCTCTGATCATGATGGTTCCAAATAAATATGGCACATGGTGAATGTGTGTCAATTACCGAGCCTTAAATAAAATCACGTTGAAAAATTGATACCCTCCTTCTCGTATAGATGATTTACTTGATCAATCAAAGAATGTTGTTTATTTCACTAACTTGGATTTGGGTTGTGGATACCATCAAATCATGGTTGTAGAACATGATGCATGGAAGACTTCCTTTAAAACCAAATAGGGATTTTTTGAGTGGTTAGTTATGTCGTTTGGGGTTTGTAATGCTCTGACAACTTTCATGTGTGTGATGAATGATGTATTAAGGCCATTTCTATATGATTTTGTGATTGTATATTTATACAACATTCTTATTTTTAGGGGAACTTGGGATGATCATGTAAGGAATATAAAGCAAGTATTGGATACTTTGCAAAGGGAAAATTTGTATGTAAAACTGTCCAAATGTGAATTTGGTAAGACTGCACTTGTGTACTTAGGTCATATTTTAGGAGGAGGATAATTGAAAATTATCCTTCCAATATTGATGTAATTGTAAATTGGTCTGAGCCCAAAAGTGTAACTGAAATACAGAGCTTCTTAGGTGCAGTCCATTACTGGAGGAGATTCACTTTAAACTTATCCTTTATAGCAGCTCCTTTGCATGCCTTAACTAGTGTGAAGAACATTTTTCAATGGGGAGGAAAGAAAAGTAAATATTTTGACACTTTGAAGGAAAATATCAATACCACACTAGTATTAGCACTGTCAAATCCTCAATAGCCCTTCATGATCGAGATAGATGCCAACAAATACACCATGGGTGTAGTATTGATGCAATATCGTAAGCATATCTGTTACCACTCTGAAAATTTTAACCAATATGTTGTTAATTATTCTAATTATGATAAAGAGTTGTATGCATTAGTTAAAAGAGTAAAGAAATGGAAGCACTACTTGTTAGGGAAGGAAACAATCATACATACATATCATCAACTCTTACAGTATCTCCAAGCATAGGACAACCTGCAACAATATTGACATTACAGATGGTTGGGTTTCCTACAACAATTTCATTTGGAAATCAAGTACAAAAAAGGTATGAGTAACAAGGTAGTTGATATGATTTCTAGACCTCCTATTGTTGCTTCTATTATTTTGAAGAATGCTTCTTTATCTCATGATATCTATGTGGAACAATATGAAATTGATGAATATTTTAAAGAAGTATATGAGAATCTAACCCATGGTGCACAGGTAGAGAACTATTGTCTACTGGGAAAACTACTCTACAATCTTTGAAAGCTATGTATTCCAACAAGTGAATGAGTCCATGTAATATGAGAAGCCAAAACGTCCCTTGTGTCTTGGAATTTAGGGGTATGAAAAACTATGTCTCATCTACAGACGTTTTGTTACTGGCCTAAGATGAAAGAAATTATAATTAAATATGTAAAGCGGCCTGTGATGTGTTCTACTTGTATCCCCTTATAATAGAAACTGAGGCTATACTCACCACTTCCTTTTCCATCCCATCCATGGGAAAGTATCTCCATAGATTTTGTAGGGGGTTTATCAATGTTGAAAAGGTTTCATGACTATTTGTATGTTGTAGTGAATAGGTTCAATAAGATGTATATCTTAATGCCATGTAAAAAGAAGATCATTGTTGAGTAGACTGCTAATATCTTCTTTCAGTATTTTTAGGTTCACTTTGGGTTACCCACATCCATTATCTCATATCAAGATACTCGACTCCTTGGGTATTTATGGACAAGTTTGAGGAGAATGATGGACACCAAGTTGAAGAGGAATAATGCTTTCCTTCCACAAACCGATAGACAAATAGAGGTTGTTAATCGAACAACGAACTTTTTTTTTGAGGCTACTACAACAAGCATCCCAAGTTATTGGATGAACATATACCCTATGTAAAATAGTCTTACAATTGAGCCTTACATTCCTCCACTCAGTTTTCTCCTTTTGAGACATGTTTTGGGTATTTACCTAAGGTTCCTTTGGACTTGTTGTATGGGAGAGATGTCGATTGAAATGAGGAAAGAAATGAATACATAGCCCACAAGTTCATCCAGAGGATCCAACAGGTACATCAAGCAGTCAGGGAATAGTTGGAGAAAATTCAAGCACATTATAAAGCTCAGAACGACAAACATAAGTCTGATTATCAGTTTCAGGTTAGAGACTAGGTATGGCTTCACATTATAAAGGAAAGATTGAAGGGTGAAGGCAAGAAAATCAAGCCCCTCCATTATGGACCCTTTACTATTTTGGCACAAAGTGGTACTAATTCTTTTCATCTAAATCTTCCACCGTATATGCATATCTATTCAGTTGTAAATGTGGATAACTT
This sequence comes from Picea glauca, assembly GCA_000966675.3. NCBI lineage: Eukaryota > Viridiplantae > Streptophyta > Pinopsida > Pinales > Pinaceae > Picea > Picea glauca. Next base: position 33,459 of record JZKD02S1050190.1, on the reverse strand, counting down.
GAAACGTTTTGAGCCTCGAATGATCATGGATCAGGATGAGGAAGTTTCAATACCTTAAGTTGATGATTTTTCTCATAATTACTTGGATGATTTAAAGGAATATATCATCTTGGACATAAGGATGAGGAATTTCACACAGGGGTTATGTTGATTATCTTTGAGTAGGATTAAAGGGAACACATCCAAGCAAGGCAAAGTGGATTGAGAAGAACAAGGTGAGGGAACTCTTCCCTCACTTATATGTTCATTGATGAAATATTTTGGTGGTCCAAAAAGTTCTCTGTGGGAAGGCTTGATTAAAAAATGATCCAGAGAACACTAAGGAAAACTCAGAATTTGTAAAAGCAACTAAGGAAGCTCAAAATGGCCTCAACAGACAAAGAATGGGAAAAAATTAAAGTCCTCAAAACTTAGTGAAATAGGCATCATCTCGAAGAGCGTCTCACAATATTTGCAACGCTATAAACATATCGTCAAGCGGAGTTACATATTAATAGATATTCACGGTCAAAGTTTTGGTCAACCTAGTCTAGTCAGCAAGGATGAGTTAGCATCCGTACTATTGATGTCAGCATCAATATGGATGATGTCAAAATCTATACAGTATATGTGCCACACATAGAGGGTGAAACATGTCATGTTGACATCAGCATGGTGATGTGGCAGCACAAGAGGCTGCCATGTGTCACTCATTTTCGACATTTTTCTGTCAACATGTGGACCAATGAGGAAGTTCCATGTGGTAGTGCATACAACAACGTGGCAGACCGTATGGGACATGGAAGGATGGAATGGAAAGCTGACGTGGCAGGGTGACTATGAAAGTGGATGGCATGCGACAATGGTTGGCTTCCACGTGGCCCAGTCATGGGCTACCACATGGTAGTGGGAAAATGCCCAATGAGGGCCCGAAACCAAATTTTCCAAAATAAAATTTGGCGGAGGTCCCGCCAGATCTGGTGGCCAAAATTATGATTCCAAAAAATATAAGCAACAAATCCAAACTTGGCAGTGGTTCCAAACCACATATATATTGTTATAACTATAATCCCAAAAGGGGAGGCCCGCGGGCTTGACCCCGGGACCTCCCCCTATCCAAACGCCTTACATAGTATCCACCAACCGTTGGGCTAACAGAATCCATTGGTTAGTCCTCCCAAAATTTAATTTAAATGATGAGTTTCCCATGAACGAAGGAGGGCGCTCGACGATACGACTCAAGATGTTTTTCGAGACAAAGTATAACGAATTAATTGCAGGTTGCATGAACGAAAACTGAGACGATATTTCTCATGGGCCTAGGAGTGCCAAAGTGATATTGAGACATGGAGACAATCATTTTTGGGTAATTAGATGCCACAAATTCAATGGTGCTATCTGTTTTTTGATCTAAGCAAAGATTATGTAGCTTAGTTACAAAATGAGGTATACTTATGTATTTTTCCAAATTCTTTTGCTGAGTTAATAAAAAGGCCTACCCATTTGAGAAGAGGACCCAGAGACGTTTTCCACCAGGGACGAACTCCATTATCAAGTTTTTGTGTTCATATTTGATGCTTACGTCTCTTCATTATTGAGCTTTTTCCTTCTTTATTGTGCACTTTAATTTATGCTCATTTAATACAATTATTTATAAGTCACTTCGATGAAAAGATCCTAGATCAATCACAACGTGGGTATGGTCCTTAGCCATCTTATCCCATTCCTTGGAATTCCACTCCCCCCCATGGTATCTCATCAATTCATACAACCCATAGAGGTATATCACCACACACCCCACCCCCAACGATCCAAAATTTTTCCCATTCTATCCATCCACTTTGGTTCCACCCATCTACAATCTCATGAGCCCCCTTGTTGCATCCACTATGATTGTACTCACCCACCTTTCACTAGTATACCCTACTACATCCCCCTTGTTATGTTCATTGTTTCTACACTTGTACACCCTATACTAATTTTTACAACCATATCTACAACATCCTCGATTGTCGCCTCATATCATGTTATCCATTTATCTACTCCACCTCCTAGAAAATATCGAGATCATTGCCTAAGATATTTAGGGTGAGATAATTAGTTAATGATTTTTTTATCTAGAATGAATGGAATTGGTTTAGTCATTTTGATTAAAGTTCATTAATTACTCTTGTAACTTTTATAGGGATCCATCACAACGAGGTTAGGGTCATGGAAGAGGGAAATTCCTAAATTGTAGTCTCATCTATAGAGAGTTTTGTTATATTGAATTCTAAAGCAACATTTTTAAGTGTGTTAATTGATAGAATTGTGGAAAAAAACATATAATAAGCTTGCTTCCTTATTTATTCTCCAAAATGATGTACAAATCCCACACATAAGAAGACTCAAACTTCCTCCAACGCCAATACTAGGAAGAGTGTATTTGGGGATGCACCTAGTAGTGGTGAGGGTGGATGAGGTCAATGAGCGACCCATTACGTATTTTGGCCACATTGTGCCATTTTGGGCCTAGGGCATGAGCTACAAATATTTCATGTTTTGGCATGAAGTTCCATAATGTATCTGGGGAATGACATGCCATTTTGTAAAAAATGTACATATTTAGCAATTCAAAATATAGATACATGAATTTGAACATTTGTACTGTGATTTCGTTATAGTTCAATTTTTAATTTATGTTGTGCTATGATTCTAGAGTTTTCTTTTATTTGATGTTTATGACTAAATCAACTTTGTAGATTCAACATTTCATAATAAGATAATTAATATTATGCCTTTATATTTTTATGTTCACCATTTGTAAGGGATGGACTTTCAAATGATATTTATTTGTCATTGAATTAACTAAATTGTGTTCGTATATATTCAAAGGATAATTTCACTCTTATTGGCCATTTTATTTGGGATATAGATTAATGTTTCGAACAATATAATTAAATATATTAAGTTACACCTTTTTCTCTTGCGCCTTTTGATTTTTAACAAAGTTAAATTGACCATCATTTCCATGGGATATATTTTTCTTATGAAAAATCGATTATAAGTTATACAATCTATGATTTTAAATCTAGATCTTGAATATAATCTAGAAAGGCCCCCAAAGGTCCATGAGATGTTGAATTGATACATTATTCACATAATACTGGTTCCCTTGAATAAATCCCCATTGATTAGACTCAACACTATGTTGTGATGATATAAGGAATTATCAGACACATACTGCCTATGTCCTTTTCCATATCACACCATGCCATGTGTGAGAGCATATGTAGAGAATAAATTTCAAAAATATATTGAAGGATCCTAAAATCAAGGTAAAGATTAATTCAAAATCCAATAATGCATCACGTTGCTTCCCCAAGAAGCTCATGTAACCACTTTTCCACAATAAATACAATACATGTGAATAAAATATAATGAAAATACTTAGCCCCTTTATCCCTCTCTCTCATGAATCATAGCTCCCTATAAATTTGTGCTTGTCTGTCTCGAAGCCAACAATGGATTTGTATGATTAATATTCAAAGTATTGCATTGCTAGGATCTCCAATCTTTCAAATTTACAAGCACTTTGGCCTTTCATCAAATAGACAAAAACATGTTATTTATTTGGGGACTCAAAACTGTGGTATTACATGGGAAAATAAACTACATCTTATTTCCTACTCATCCAAATTACTACTGCACCAAATGATCAAAACGTCTACATACTCATATATCTCCTATCTACATTCATTTCCCAATAAAAATCCACATAATCCTATATATCCACTAAGTGTGGGTCCCCTAAAACATATCTGTTGTAGGAAACAAAATAATCAAAAGTACCTCACAAATATCTAAAAACCCTCCTCATTGCATCCCAACGTTCACATCCATTACTAGTCATGACTCAAATCAATACCTTCAATGATTGGGCAATGTCTGGTCTAGTATGGACCATAACATACATCAAACTGCTAATTTCACAAGAAAAAGAAACATAAACCATATCCTCAATTTATATAGGTGTCCTGGGTCTTTTCTCAATTGAAATATTATTTCCCACAAAATCTAGAAACCCAAAACACTCAATGGTTTACAATATGCCATGTGAAATCATTGTGGCATAGAGTTTACATACTTACTCTGGCTCAACCAAACATTTCTACTATATCTCCTAATTTCCATTCCTAAGATATATTTTGTAACCCCAAAGTCCTTCATATCAAATTGTGTTGAATTTTGAGACTTGAAATCACAAATGGCATCCTTACTATTACGAGAGAATAAATTATCTTCTACATACAAATGGTGATAACAATGAAATTACCATGATCATGTTTGTAATAGTCATAATGATTGGATTGATATCTCATAAAACTTTGTCCCAATACAAAAAAATCAAACTTTTGGTAACACATTCTCGGAGACTATTTGAGACCACATAATGATTTATTTATTTTTTAATTTGCAAACAAATGAATCTTTACCTTTTTAATGTATGTTTTGGTTGTGTCATATAGGTATCCTACTATAAGTCACCATGTAGGGATGTTGTTTTCACATCCATCTACTCTATCATTAAACTGAAATTTTCTAGTACACATAATAGGAGACTAGATGTTAACTTAACAAATGGGGAAAATATATCATCAAAGTCTATACCCTCAACCTGGGAATATCCTTTCACAACCAACTTTCCATCACGATTTTCAATATTTCCATATAATCCAATTTCCTTTTTGAACACCCATTTACATTGAATGGGTTTCTATCCATCAAGGCAAGTGTATCAAATCCCATGGATCACTCTTTCTAAGTATAACCATTTTCTCATCCATGGCCAATATCCAAGACTCCTTATCTTCCAACACCATTACCTCTTTCAAAGTTCAAGGACCATTAGTGTTAGTAAATAAATCAAATCTACATCTTAAATTAGACAAACGATAATGATACATATCTAATCACATTCTTTATTGAGTGGAGCTCCTTAAATTTTGAGGTGGAGTTTTTTCCTCCACTTGCAAATACTAAACTCTCCTCCTCAGCAGGTCCATCATAAAATTATTCATTTTATAGCTCATCATTTTTTATATTGCATGGTAGTTGAACGACTGAATTCTTCTCATCCTCTTGTAGCTACACCATTGTCGGAGAAGGATTAACTTCTTTGAAAATAAAAATGCTTCTATACAAAAAAAAAATCAACCACTTGATCCCAAATATTGTACCCTTTCAGACCAATTCCATATCCAATAAAAATACCTTGTCATATCGTTTTTACTTGACTTTGATCATTTCTCCTTATGCACATGGTGACATGACTCACAACCAAAAACATGGAGATGCTCAAATAAGGGAACTTTTCTTGTCTAGACCTCCATAGGGTTCTTATATGCCAAAGCTTATGTGGGAGTCATATTAATCAAGTAACATTTAGAAGTGATTGATTCTACCTATAAATTTGTCTATAATTTATCTCCACTAATAACACTCCTTTCTCTCTCCATTAGTGCTCTATTAATCAATTCTACAACTACATTATGTTGAGGGATATAATATGGAGTTATATTATGTATTTTAATTCCATTCTCCTCAGAAATCCTATCAAACTCTGCAAAACAAAACTTACTTCCAATATTAGTCCTCACCACTCTAATATTCCTATTAGTATTCTTTTCCAAGAGACCTTTAAACTCCTTAAAATGACAAAAAAATCAAATTTAGTTCTAAGAAAGTGTATCCATATTCTTCTATAGTAATCATTAACATATGAAACCTAATACAAAGCCTTAAAAATTGAAGGATCTTTAATTGAAACAAATACATTAGAATGAATTAAGCCCACCCACCAAAAATATTTGTGAAAACTAGAATAAAATGTAATACACAAGTCTCTTTTCCATGTATCAAATGCTTTCAAAAATAAAATTCAAGAGCACAATCATTCAATCCATTGAAAATATTTTTTGTTTTTGAAGAATCATAGGACCTTGTCACCTATATGTACCAATGTTTGGTTCCATATCTTTGTCTTTATGCAGGTAATTTGATTTCTAAAGAAAGATCTTGCTTAGATACAAAAAATTTATGAACATTAAAAGTATATAAAGGTTTTGATTTTGAAGGTGTAGATCATATAGATCCCTCCACTACAAAAAATGAATAACCTTTACACTAGATAGTACATGCATAAATGTTCAACAAAGTTCCCACATGAACAACCCTAGAGAGAACCATAACTCCTCAAACCATATTACACCTTTTTCAAAGAAAATAGCCTACACACCAACAACATTAAATTTACTTGTTGGTAGTAGTTTTCATGGTAGACCTAGAATGTGCAAAAATACACCAGTACCCTTTACTCTACCATCAAAGAATTTGATTAAGAGTCTACCTTGACCAACTATGTTGTGAGGAGTTGCATCACCAAGGTATACCATTTAACCATCATATCTCTCATATAATGGACACTAGTTCTTATGGGAATTCATATGGAAGGAAGCTCCAAAGTCAATCAACCATGCACTCTAGCTTGCATGGGTTTCCAAAGCTACAACAAAGGAGCCTCCTCCATCCTCTTAAGAAAAATTTTAGACTTATCATCAAAATTATTCTCTTATTACTCTTTTTTTCTCTTCCTCCCAGTCTCTTATGAAATGCTCGGCATTTCTGTAGTTCCAATATTTTTCCTTGGACATTCTAGGAGAGTTATGTCTCCCATGGGATTTGAATCTTGCCTTTTCCCTCTTCTTGTCTTTCTCCTTTGATCTTCCATGAACAAAAAAGGCCTCATTGGTGGATTTAGAATCTTTCCATCTCCCTTCTTCTAACAATAAATTAACCATGAACTCATCAAGAACCAATCTATTTACAACGATTCTAATAGCCATTACCAGATTATCCCGTGATTTTGGAAAATAACAAAAAAGGGTCGTACTTCAATTCCCCTCTTCCATATCGAGTTCAAATAAGATCAACTAGGTCACAATAGTATTAAATGCATTAGGTTCTCAACTATAGAATCACGATTGCTCATTCTCAAGGTAAACAAGTTTTTCCATAGAAATTTTTATTAACTAAGGATTTATCTTGATACAAATCCCTCAACTTCTTTGAGAGAGATGTTGCATTTTTTTCTTCGAAAACGTTTAACAATACTAAATCAACGAAACAAAGTCTAATAAGGTATGTTTCCTTTCTCTCCAACATCATCCACTCTTCATGCTTCATACAAGTAGGTAGTTTGGTTCCATATATTGCAATCTATAGATCTTTATTTATGAGAAGATCCACCATCTTAAGCTTCCACAAATTAAAGTTAGTTCCATTAAACTTCTCCTTTTCTAATATAAAAGTTTTTGTCATTTTCCTATAACAATATTTCTTTTTGCATAAGCTCTCGCTCAAATAAATATTAGATAAAAAAACCTTTTTCCCAAACACTTTGGATCCAAGGTGATCAAGCCTTGATACCAAATGAAAGGAAGAAAAGATGTGGCATATGTTTCCTACACTAATCAATGAGAGAGGAATATGTAGTAATTAAATAAAAGAACGTTCATAGAATAAACAACATAGAAACATATAATCATTACATAAAGAATTCCTAGGAAAAGCCCTTATTGGAGAAAATGGTTACAATATATTACAAACTCTATATGTTCTTAATGAGAGTACTCAACAATATCATAAGTATTTTGTTTTCCTCTAACCCTGAAACTCAATAAATAGCTATAAAATAACCATAAAACATTTATAGTTTTCCAATTATAGTGATTTCTGCTTATTCCATGCGAGTACTAAACATTTCTTTCCTATTGTTGCTCTACATTTATTGTATTCTACTACTCAATAACTATTACGTGCTCCACTATAGGAGTACAAGGTCTATGACACACATGTCCTAACATAAATGACGAGGCGTGAGTCTATAGGCATAGATAGGGAGAAACTCTTTTCAATTATAAATGAAATGCAGATATAAGATGAGAGAGAGAGATCCCATCTCTACATGATATTACATGTAGGCATACCATTGGGAGGCTTTCATTGTTGTTTGTCACATCCCACAAAAAAATTCCATGGGGGAAAGAACTCAAGGGAAGCATTCATAAATTGTAGCTTACTCAAACCACGGGGGATTCACCTTGTTGACCAATATCTTATCACATTCTTTCATAAACATGGCTTTAAAAATGTGAAGAATAAAGTAAACATATTATATCTATTGGGGGTCGGGGGGAGCAAGGGGACAGTGGGGATGGAGGTATAAAATGGGGTATCTAGTAAAAATATGGTTTTTTTATTGGAAAGATTTATTGGAAGGGAGATTAAAAAAACGATTTTGGGAGGTATTTGTTGATATCTATTAAAATTATGAGTATTCTTTAATATCTCATGAACACATGTACGATGCCATAGGTTCACTTAGTTAATACCTTACAACTCAAATGGTGAAAAGTGATTATCAAACATTGTGAAGGCTAAAATATATTCAGTAAAAGGTGGATTAAAAAGCTGATCACCTACCTTAAAATCAAAACACTTGAAGCCAAAAAAAAACACAATGAAACCAACCTCAACGAACTTCAAACCACCAATCTCTGAAGCCCACAAATCTAGTGCACATCCACACAAAACACAATTACACAAAGTCTCAATAAGTGTCAAGCCACCAATCCCTCGAGCCAACAAAACAAGAAGAAATCTTTCCCCCTAGTAACATTGTGCCGAGGCATAGCCATTCCAAGAACAGGCTTAAACTAGAGACAAGAAGCACACAAGGAAAACAACAAGGCATATAAAAGGCACGTTTAGGTTGATCTTTGTATTAGTTGATGCAATTTGCATTATAGCTTTATCCAAGTGATTATTGGTGATTGCTTGGCTACAATAATGTGTGAACGATCAATATTGTGGGTAGAAAATTGAGGTTTAGAATTGCCACATTTTCTCGATCTAGTCAAAAGAGGGCACCCACACTTGACTTGTGACATTAACAAATAAATTCCCCAACTTATATTTTCGTTTCACTGTTGTCCGTATCATATATTACTGGAAGGATTTCGGAATATTTGTCCGTTAAACAAATGATATTTTCTTTTGGCCATCATTCATTCCTCTTCATTAGACTAGTTTATTGTTTATGTGGTCAAGGTCATGACAACGGAAAATTAGGGTTACCATGATCTTCTTGGCATAAAGGTTGCGTTTTTTAACTACCGTCTTTCATACGTCTTCCGTATTATCTGGGAAGACATTGAGAAAGTTGTGTTGCCGTCAACTTCTCGCGATCTCTTCGCAATAAAGTTTGCTGTGTGTCGTACGACTTTGGAAATTTATCATTTCCTACCATGTGCAGGGATCGGCGTTTTCCGCATTATCTCGGAAGTTATGAAGAAATACAATTGTCTAAAGCCGACAGCAATGTGAACGCAGGTCACAGCATGCCGCGCAACATTTTATCTACAGTTGAAATATAATGAGACTATTTCAAGTCAGGCCAATCGTAATGAGTACTTGGAAATTAGCACGGTAAATGCGGTCTGAAACATATTCCATACATTTTCAGGGTCCCAACATGATGTAGACATTGCAAGAAGGAAGTAGCGCAATAGATGTCAGCGAATTGCTGTGTTTCTCTATAAATATGAGTTAGCTTACAGTTTTTTCAGAGAGTCAATTGCTTAGGCAAGGAGTGAACTTCTTTCTTTCTGTATTTGCCTTAGGGTTTGAGTTATGGTTGTCACAATGATGTTGTTATCGAAGTACGTTTTTTTCCTGCAATTGGCATGGTTCTTCTTGGTCGGGCAAGGCCAAGATTTGCAGCAGCAATTCCTGTCCCCTCACAATGATGCGAGAGCCCAAGTGAGTGTGGACGCTCTCGTGTGGGACGACACCGTCGCGGCTTACGCTCAGGATTATGCAAATCAACGCATGGGAGACTGCGCTATGCAGC
>JZKD02S1050179.1:0-13305 GCA_000966675.3 Picea glauca | reverse complement strand
TATTTCATGTAGATTTCTTCTTCTAGGTCCCCATGTAAGAACACTGTCTTCACATGCATATGTTCTATATTCATATCAAATGATGCAACCAGATACATTAGTATTCTAATGGAAGTTAGTTTTTCAACAAGGGAAAAAATCTCACCAAAGTCAACTCCCTCGACTTGAGAATATCCTTTCGCTATTAGTTGAGCATTGAACTTTTTGACTTGTCCCATGACATTCATCTTCTTCTTGAACACCCACTTGCTACTGACATGTTTTATTCCACTAGGTAGCTTGAATAAATCCCATGTCTCATTATTGTACAAGGATTCCATCTCCTCTACCATGGAATCCTTCCAAATTTTACCCTTTGTTGAGTCGACTGCCTCACCGACCAACTTGGGCTCATCATCAATGGAAGTTAACACAGATGCAGAATGAAAGTTGGGAGGACTATACCTTTCGACTAGTTTTCTTACTCTTTCTGACCTCCCTACCACCAGAGTATGTTGTTCCACCTCTTCCTAAGATTCAGTCGACTCATATGAATCATCTTCTTCATTCCTCAATTCAAACCGCACCGTATCAGGATTATTCTTGGTATAAACAACTTCCTTAGGCTCATATTTACCTTTTACTTCTCTGAATACCACATCTCGACTTTAAACTATTCTCCTTGATGCAGGATCTCATAGCTTATATCCTTTCATCCATTCTTTGTATCTGATGAAAATACATTTGAATACCTTCTTGTCGATCTTTCTCCTCTTTTCCTTGGGAACATGCACAAATGCATCACAACCAAATACTTTGAGATGTGCCAGCAATGAATTCTTACCAGACCATACCTTATTTGGAGTCATGTCGACTAGCGCTGACGAAGGAGACATACTCACCAGATATCTTGCAGTATCTACTATTTCCGCCTAGAATTCTTGTTCGAGCCCAACACCATTTAGCATGATCCTTGCTTTGTCCATCAATATTCTATTCATTCTCTCGACAATTTTTCCGTGGGGTATATGGTGTGGTATTTGAGTGTGTTATGCCACACTGCTTACATAATTGATTAAATTTCTTTCCACATAATTCACCATGATTGTCAGTTCTCAACACTTTAATCCTCTTCTCTGTTTGGTTTTCCACAAGAAATTTAAACTCCTTAAATATCTCAAAAGCCTTTGATTTCTTCCTCAGGAAATATATCCATGTCTTCCTGGAAAAATCATCTATGAAGGAGACATAATATAGGGATCCATTGAGTGAAGGAACTATAACTGGGCCAAGCACATCACTATGCACCAGTTCTAGAATCCCATTTTCCCTTGTCGCTCCATATGGAAACCTCACCCGACTTTGTTTCCCATATATGCAATGTTTACAAAAGTCAACTTCTAAACCACATTTAGGAAAACCTTTGACCATACATTTGCTTTGCATAGCTCGAATTCCTTTTTCTCCAATGTGTCCCATCCTCTCATGCCATAGCCTGGTCAGGTCGATCTGAACATGTCTTGTCGATTCAATTTGAACCAAATTGGCTTGAGTCGAGTCGAGTTGTATCAAAATCAAGTCAAGTCGAGTCGCAGTCCAGTTGACTTCAGGAGAAATGATGCTATTTCATCTAGTTGATTTGACATTCCCTAACAAATTTTACAGGGTACCAATCCAAACTCCTTTCATTAAGACCATCTCACCTCTGACCATCTTACATGAATTCTTTTGAAACAGAGTATGCACACCTACATCACTCATCTTACTAATGTATATAAGGTTTATTTCCAAACCCAGAATGTGTAGCACACCTAGAAGGGTTCTTTTCCTTCCATCCTCCAGTTTTAGTCAGACTCTTCCTTGTCCGATTTCTTTCCAAACCCAGAATGTGTAGCACACCTGGAAGGGTTCTTTTCCTCCCATCCTGCAGTTTTAGTCAGAATCTTCCCTGTTCTGGTTGTCGATTCATCCCCCAAGAACACATCACCCCCATAATATTGTTCATATTCACATAACCATTCTTTATGTGGTGTCATATGATAGGATGCTCCTGAGTCAATCAACCAAACATCTTGATCTGACTGTGTATTGGTCGACGCCATGTACACATCACCTCCCTTCTCTGAGGTCATGTTTCTCTCAGTCGACTGCTTCTTTTTAGATCCAACACTACATTTTGCTGCCTTCGAATTATAGTCCTTTTTATAATGCCCAACTTTACCATGTTTCTGACATCTTCTCATCGACTGAGATGATGATTTATATATACCCTTTGACTTGAAGTTTCTACTAGAGAATATGCCTTTATCTCTGTCTATCGGTAGACCTATCAGTACCATAGAATATTTTGTCAATCCATCCATGTTCTTTCTTCTCATTTGTTCCAACAACAGAGAATAANGAGTATGTTGTTCCACCTCTTCCTAAGATTCAGTCGACTCATATGAATCATCTTCTTCATTCCTCAATTCAAACCGCACCGTATCAGGATTATTCTTGGTATAAACAACTTCCTTAGGCTCATATTTACCTTTTACTTCTCTGAATACCACATCTCGACTTTAAACTATTCTCCTTGATGCAGGATCTCATAGCTTATATCCTTTCATCCATTCTTTGTATCTGATGAAAATACATTTGAATACCTTCTTGTCGATCTTTCTCCTCTTTTCCTTGGGAACATGCACAAATGCATCACAACCAAATACTTTGAGATGTGCCAGCAATGAATTCTTACCAGACCATACCTTATTTGGAGTCATGTCGACTAGCGCTGACGAAGGAGACATACTCACCAGATATCTTGCAGTATCTACTATTTCCGCCTAGAATTCTTGTTCGAGCCCAACACCATTTAGCATGATCCTTGCTTTGTCCATCAATATTCTATTCATTCTCTCGACAATTTTTCCGTGGGGTATATGGTGTGGTATTTGAGTGTGTTATGCCACACTGCTTACATAATTGATTAAATTTCTTTCCACATAATTCACCATGATTGTCAGTTCTCAACACTTTAATCCTCTTCTCTGTTTGGTTTTCCACAAGAAATTTAAACTCCTTAAATATCTCAAAAGCCTTTGATTTCTTCCTCAGGAAATATATCCATGTCTTCCTGGAAAAATCATCTATGAAGGAGACATAATATAGGGATCCATTGAGTGAAGGAACTATAACTGGGCCAAGCACATCACTATGCACCAGTTCTAGAATCCCATTTTCCCTTGTCGCTCCATATGGAAACCTCACCCGACTTTGTTTCCCATATATGCAATGTTTACAAAAGTCAACTTCTAAACCACATTTAGGAAAACCTTTGACCATACATTTGCTTTGCATAGCTCGAATTCCTTTTTCTCCAATGTGTCCCATCCTCTCATGCCATAGCCTGGTCAGGTCGATCTGAACATGTCTTGTCGATTCAATTTGAACCAAATTGGCTTGAGTCGAGTCGAGTTGTATCAAAATCAAGTCAAGTCGAGTCGCAGTCCAGTTGACTTCAGGAGAAATGATGCTATTTCATCTAGTTGATTTGACATTCCCTAACAAATTTTACAGGGTACCAATCCAAACTCCTTTCATTAAGACCATCTCACCTCTGACCATCTTACATGAATTCTTTTGAAACAGAGTATGCACACCTACATCACTCATCTTACTAATGTATATAAGGTTTATTTCCAAACCCAGAATGTGTAGCACACCTAGAAGGGTTCTTTTCCTTCCATCCTCCAGTTTTAGTCAGACTCTTCCTTGTCCGATTTCTTTCCAAACCCAGAATGTGTAGCACACCTGGAAGGGTTCTTTTCCTCCCATCCTGCAGTTTTAGTCAAACTCTTCCCTGTTCTGGTTGTCGATTCATCCCCCAAGAACACATCACCCCCATAATACTGTTCATATTCACATAACCATTCTTTATGTGGTGTCATATGATAGGATGCCCCTGATTCAATCAACCAAACATATTGATCTGACTGTGTATTGGTCGACGCCATGTACACATCACCTCCCTTCTTTGAGGTCATGTTTCTCTCAGTCGACTGCTTCTTGTTAGATCCAACACTACATTTTGCTGCCTTCGAATTATAGTCCTTTTTATAATGCCCAACTTTACCATGTTTCTGACATCTTCTCATCGACTGAGCTGATGATTTAGATATACCCTTTGACTTGAAGTTTCTACTAGAGAATATGCCTTTATCTCTGTCTATCGGTAGACCTATCACTACCATAGCATCTTTGGTCAATCCATCCATGTTATTTCTTCTCATTTGTTCCAACAACAGAGAATAAACCACGTCCTCTAGTGCTAGTGTGGTTGCATTGCTCTCAATATCCACGACTAAGCTATCCCATGAGTCTAGCAAAGAACATAATAAGCTGATACACTTCTCCTCATTAGTGATATTTATATCCATAGATTATAACTATATTAACATGGTATTAAACACATTTAAATGTTGAATCATTGAACTTCCATCAATCATCCTCAGAAGATACAATTTCTTTCCGAGAAACAACTTATTTACCATAGATTTCGACTGGTATAAGCTTCCCAACTTGTCCCACAATTTCTTGCCTGAGTCTTCACCTGAGACATTTAGTAGTACAGAATATGCAAGAAAAATCCGTATCATACATCTTGATTTTATTTCGAGTTTCTCCCATTCTTCTGTCGACATGCCTATCATCTCGGTACCTGGATAGACCACTTCTCATTTTTCTTGATATACAAGAAGATCTTCCATTTTAATCTCCTAGAGCTCAAAGTTCTGGCCATTTAATCTTTCTATCTCTATTCTAGAATTGCTCATCATTATTTACTGTGATATTTAAAACAATGTATGACTTATGACTCTTATTGTACGTACATTTTAGTTCTCATATTCAAGATTGGAAAATCAAGATCCAATATACTTGACAAAGCATTATACTGCTATGATATCTCACTTGTCAGGGCATACCTAATATTTGATACCACATGTTAGGAAATGAAGGACACTTCCACGCTAATCCTAGCAAAAGGGAAGAATAATTTAATCGAGAACAAAAATGACACAAGCAATCACACAGTACACTAAGATTTTACCCTGGAAACCCTTAACCGGGAAAACCCTTAACTGGGAAAACCAACATTCCTTGGACTATTTTTCTCTTTTTTTGTCTTATTCAATCAGAATAAAAGGTTACATGTCTAATATTGGTCCACACCTAAGAAATGATCGACATCATACCTCCTTGCATAGGAAATAACAACCCTGTAGCCAATTTGGCTTACATATACATGACCAACAACCTACAACTACATAATAATTCAATAAAAATCATATTCTATTAATGACTGTTTGGAATTCAAAGACTGTAAAAATGAAGAGCACACAAGATAACTAGAATGGTGGTAGCTTATCTATGAATATAGAGATGTGATGGATACAGTAATTTGCAAGAAGTTGATTACAAAGAGGTCAAAAAAGCCTTTTAACATAAAGAATCAATGAGAAATCCCTAAACATCCAAAACCCTAACCCAAAAATATGAAACTCCAAGAGGTTTGTGGGCCCCGATGTGGTTAGTTGATAGGTCAATTTCCTCGGGGCACAACTTTTTCATATGATCTTGTATTTGATTCCATAATCATTATACATATGCCTTTCCCTTTCCAAAACCTGTCAAGTCTTTTTCTTTTCAAATTTGGAAGCTATTTTCCTTGGCTTGGAAACAGTGTAAAGTCCTTTAGACCTTGTACTTTTAGATCTCTTTTTGGTGAAATTGTTAATCCATTTGGTAGATTATGAAGCCTTTAGGTCTATTGCAAGTTCATTTTTTCTTTAATATTTAAGTGTTGAGGTTTTTAAAGAGTGTTTTCCTTTGTTTTATTAAGAAAGTGTTAGAAATCATCCTCACACTTGATTCTCTCAATTCTTTAAGCTTGCGAGTCTTTGTTTGAACGATCTTTTTGTTTTGTGTTCCTTTGTATCTGCATTGGCTCCTTTCATTGAAAGTAACGAAGTATTATGAGTTTGCATTCGATTGATTTCATTTCATATAAGCTCAAACAAAAGAAAATTTTTGTATTTTAAGCTTTTGGTAGTGCATGTTTAAGATTCCATTTTAGAGAAAATTTGCATGGTTTTTGGCATTTTTAAGCTTTCATTCTTAAAAAAATTTCTCCCTCATGGCCGGGGCGGGCAGGCATAAATCATGTTTTATGTAGTTTATTTGAATCATATATTGAAATTTTTTTGCATTCAAAGAGTAGTTCATGTTTCTTGATTTGAATGTTGTAATTGTTTCTTTGCTTGAAACCTCTTGCTCCTTTCTGTAGATAGACTTCATCGAAAGTAAAAGATTAAATTGAATTCATATTTTATTTTGAAGTATTATTGGAGTCAATTGTAAAACATCACAAGTTTCACTTCCACAATCCATTTTGAGTAATATAAACCATAAAAGGAACAAGATCCTAATCTACAATCAACTAGACCCTTTGTGTTTTTAGAAAATGATCACAAGTCTAGGATTTGAGGGGCTTGGTTGTAGGGTGGAGAGTAAATTCTCCAAGGCCAATTAAATGAAGCTGTAGAACAATAGAGAGAATTCAAATCCAAGTAGTAGTAATTGGCATAGTTTAGAGAGATCCTCTTACACATGAGTTAAGGAGGATGTCAAGCGAACCAATGGTTTGAGATCTCCCATCTTTTGTTTTCCTAGTGGGACTACAACAAGTTTTGGAGATTTTAAGAGTGGTAGATGCCTGGGGTGACACCACTTATTCTTAGTATTTGGGTCATGGATTTTTTTTCACCATTTCAAGTTCCATTTTCTTAGTCTTTACTGTCGATTGGTTACCCACCCGACTGTCCGTTGTGAAATTGGTAAACATAGGTTTTTTTCCTAGGATTCTACATGGGTGACTGCAAGGGGGGTTCCTTCCTCAGAAGGTTCCTTATGGTACCTGAGGCAGATGTCACATCATGATTTTAGTACCCCTAGAGGATGGATGTTGGAAACTTTGTCTGACCCAGGTTCTCATCTCAAAGGTTTCCAAAAAAACCCTCAAACTATCGACCCTCCTGGTAAACCAGAAGGAAACATTGTGCACAGATTACACAACGCAATCTCACCCAAGATAAATTATGGGGGGTTGCAAGACTCAGATTTCTATAGTCAAGGAAGGGATTGGGACTATGATCTTTTCCTTTTCCTTATGCATCAAATTTATTATCCATTCATCTAAATCTAATATTCATTCATCATGGAAACTATGCATGCATGCTATCATAATATAAGCTAAAAATCCATTCTTTAACTGATAAATAACATAAACAGTAAAAAAACCATTCACACACATTAACACAATATGGTTACCATGGTTCACCCCCGGGGCTACTTCCACAATTATTTATTTCTTCTTCTCTTATAGTCATCATTCTTCAAAATATGCGCTGCATGAATTACATTCTTCATGCTTACAATAAAAAAGTAGGAGAAGTTTCATCTGTGAGGTGGACTAGACAACACCAGGCTCCACAGTCCGTGACCTAACCCTCAAAAACATGCTCGCTAGCTTATTCAAGCCAAACTATTATCTCCTTTACCAACCTCTACTAGACCTCCTAGGCCTTTATTTATACTATTCTATTGGCTCATATCCATTACATTCATATCAAAAACCCTAACCCTAACATGGCTATGTTTGTCTTCATGTGTGCCACACTACTTTTCCTACATCTTCTGCATGATGCTTTTCCTCCACATATGGCACACACTCCAAAATTGTATTTTCTCCCAAAATTAGGCCTATGCCAATAGTCCCCCAACAATGACATGTGGCTCATTCTGAGCCACCCAGGTGGTGTGCACTCCCTACACAACCTTCTCCAAAATGTGAAACTTTCTTGCTAGTTCCTCCCCTTTTTCTTTCACTTGCACAACTTTATCTATTAGCACCTCTACCATATACGCTGTAATATGTTCTTTCAATGACTGTACACTCTCTATATGAGCATGTTCCATCCTTGTATTTTCTATCTCTAGTTCTACAATTATTTGCGCTTCTTTCTCTTGGAGTTGCTCCAATTGGGCCTACCTTGCCTGCTTATTTATCTACGAAGTTTTTAATTCCATATACAGGTTATTCATCCCATGAGTGCATTTAAACATTTCAATGATGCTCATTTCCTTCCATCGCTAATTCAACTCCTGCATTGTAACATTAATATTTTCTTCTTGTTGATCCAACTATTGGACCTTCTCCTTTCAAAGAGTTTCGCGACTTCCTTGGCTTCCCTTGCAATCTCATTTGTCTGTAGTGCTTCCTATTTCTATCTCTCGGATAATACCTCAGGAGGGATTGTCAGTGTAATATTTTCCTTTAGGTCCTATATCTCTTTCCTATACCCCATGATTGTATATCCAATAATCTATATTTTTTCTTTTGCGCTTCTCTCTGTTGCTTGCGCACTGTCCATAATTGTTTTGAATACCTCATGTAGTTTTGTTTCTAGTTTATCCACGTGCTNTTTCCTTCCATCCTCCAGTTTTAGTCAGACTCTTCCTTGTCCGATTTCTTTCCAAACCCAGAATGTGTAGCACACCTGGAAGGGTTCTTTTCCTCCCATCCTGCAGTTTTAGTCAAACTCTTCCCTGTTCTGGTTGTCGATTCATCCCCCAAGAACACATCACCCCCATAATACTGTTCATATTCACATAACCATTCTTTATGTGGTGTCATATGATAGGATGCCCCTGATTCAATCAACCAAACATATTGATCTGACTGTGTATTGGTCGACGCCATGTACACATCACCTCCCTTCTTTGAGGTCATGTTTCTCTCAGTCGACTGCTTCTTGTTAGATCCAACACTACATTTTGCTGCCTTCGAATTATAGTCCTTTTTATAATGCCCAACTTTACCATGTTTCTGACATCTTCTCATCGACTGAGCTGATGATTTAGATATACCCTTTGACTTGAAGTTTCTACTAGAGAATATGCCTTTATCTCTGTCTATCGGTAGACCTATCACTACCATAGCATCTTTGGTCAATCCATCCATGTTATTTCTTCTCATTTGTTCCAACAACAGAGAATAAACCACGTCCTCTAGTGCTAGTGTGGTTGCATTGCTCTCAATATCCACGACTAAGCTATCCCATGAGTCTAGCAAAGAACATAATAAGCTGATACACTTCTCCTCATTAGTGATATTTATATCCATAGATTATAACTATATTAACATGGTATTAAACACATTTAAATGTTGAATCATTGAACTTCCATCAATCATCCTCAGAAGATACAATTTCTTTCCGAGAAACAACTTATTTACCATAGATTTCGACTGGTATAAGCTTCCCAACTTGTCCCACAATTTCTTGCCTGAGTCTTCACCTGAGACATTTAGTAGTACAGAATATGCAAGAAAAATCCGTATCATACATCTTGATTTTATTTCGAGTTTCTCCCATTCTTCTGTCGACATGCCTATCATCTCGGTACCTGGATAGACCACTTCTCATTTTTCTTGATATACAAGAAGATCTTCCATTTTAATCTCCTAGAGCTCAAAGTTCTGGCCATTTAATCTTTCTATCTCTATTCTAGAATTGCTCATCATTATTTACTGTGATATTTAAAACAATGTATGACTTATGACTCTTATTGTACGTACATTTTAGTTCTCATATTCAAGATTGGAAAATCAAGATCCAATATACTTGACAAAGCATTATACTGCTATGATATCTCACTTGTCAGGGCATACCTAATATTTGATACCACATGTTAGGAAATGAAGGACACTTCCACGCTAATCCTAGCAAAAGGGAAGAATAATTTAATCGAGAACAAAAATGACACAAGCAATCACACAGTACACTAAGATTTTACCCTGGAAACCCTTAACCGGGAAAACCCTTAACTGGGAAAACCAACATTCCTTGGACTATTTTTCTCTTTTTTTGTCTTATTCAATCAGAATAAAAGGTTACATGTCTAATATTGGTCCACACCTAAGAAATGATCGACATCATACCTCCTTGCATAGGAAATAACAACCCTGTAGCCAATTTGGCTTACATATACATGACCAACAACCTACAACTACATAATAATTCAATAAAAATCATATTCTATTAATGACTGTTTGGAATTCAAAGACTGTAAAAATGAAGAGCACACAAGATAACTAGAATGGTGGTAGCTTATCTATGAATATAGAGATGTGATGGATACAGTAATTTGCAAGAAGTTGATTACAAAGAGGTCAAAAAAGCCTTTTAACATAAAGAATCAATGAGAAATCCCTAAACATCCAAAACCCTAACCCAAAAATATGAAACTCCAAGAGGTTTGTGGGCCCCGATGTGGTTAGTTGATAGGTCAATTTCCTCGGGGCACAACTTTTTCATATGATCTTGTATTTGATTCCATAATCATTATACATATGCCTTTCCCTTTCCAAAACCTGTCAAGTCTTTTTCTTTTCAAATTTGGAAGCTATTTTCCTTGGCTTGGAAACAGTGTAAAGTCCTTTAGACCTTGTACTTTTAGATCTCTTTTTGGTGAAATTGTTAATCCATTTGGTAGATTATGAAGCCTTTAGGTCTATTGCAAGTTCATTTTTTCTTTAATATTTAAGTGTTGAGGTTTTTAAAGAGTGTTTTCCTTTGTTTTATTAAGAAAGTGTTAGAAATCATCCTCACACTTGATTCTCTCAATTCTTTAAGCTTGCGAGTCTTTGTTTGAACGATCTTTTTGTTTTGTGTTCCTTTGTATCTGCATTGGCTCCTTTCATTGAAAGTAACGAAGTATTATGAGTTTGCATTCGATTGATTTCATTTCATATAAGCTCAAACAAAAGAAAATTTTTGTATTTTAAGCTTTTGGTAGTGCATGTTTAAGATTCCATTTTAGAGAAAATTTGCATGGTTTTTGGCATTTTTAAGCTTTCATTCTTAAAAAAATTTCTCCCTCATGGCCGGGGCGGGCAGGCATAAATCATGTTTTATGTAGTTTATTTGAATCATATATTGAAATTTTTTTGCATTCAAAGAGTAGTTCATGTTTCTTGATTTGAATGTTGTAATTGTTTCTTTGCTTGAAACCTCTTGCTCCTTTCTGTAGATAGACTTCATCGAAAGTAAAAGATTAAATTGAATTCATATTTTATTTTGAAGTATTATTGGAGTCAATTGTAAAACATCACAAGTTTCACTTCCACAATCCATTTTGAGTAATATAAACCATAAAAGGAACAAGATCCTAATCTACAATCAACTAGACCCTTTGTGTTTTTAGAAAATGATCACAAGTCTAGGATTTGAGGGGCTTGGTTGTAGGGTGGAGAGTAAATTCTCCAAGGCCACTTAAATGAAGCTGTAGAACAATAGAGAGAATTCAAATCCAAGTAGTAGTAATTGGCATAGTTTAGAGAGCTCCTCTTACACATGAGTTAAGCAGGATGTCAAGCGAAGCAATGGTTTGAGATCTCCCATCTTTTGTTTTCCTAGTGGGACTACAACAAGTTTTGGAGATTTTAAGAGTGGTAGATGCCTGGGGTGACACCGCTTATTCTTAGTATTTGGGTCATGGATTTTTTTCCACCATTTCAAGTTCCATTTTCTTAGTCTTTACTGTCGACTGGTTACCCACCCGACTGTCCGTTGTGAAATTGGTAAACATAGTTTTTTTTCCTAGGATTCTACATGGGTGACTACAAGGGGGGTTCCTTCCTCAGAAGGTTCCTTATGGTACCTGAGGTAGATGTCACATCATGATTTTAGTACCCCTGGAGGATGGATGTTGGAAACTTTGTCTGACCCAGGTTCTGATCTCAAAGGTTTCCAAAAAAACCCTCAAACTATCGACCCTCCTGGTAAACCAGAAGGAAACATTGTGCACAGATTACACAACACAATCTCACCCAAGATAAATTATGGGGGGTTGCAAGACTCAGATTTCTACAGTCAAGGAAGGGATTGGGACTATGATCTGTTCCTTTTCCTTATGCATCAAATTTATTATCCATTCATCTAAATCTAATATTCATTCATCATGGAAACTATGCATGCATGCTATCATAATATAAGCTAAAAATCCATTCTTTAACTGATAAATAACATAAACAGTAAAAAAACCATTCACACACATTAACACAATATGGTTACCATGGTTCACCCCCGGGGCTACTTCCACAATTATTTATTTCTTCTTCTCTTATAGTCATCATTCTTCAAAATATGCGCTGCATGAATTACATTCTTCATGCTTACAATAAAAAAGTAGGAGAAGTTTCATCTGTGAGGTGGACTAGACAACACCAGGCTCCACAGTCCGTGACCTAACCCTCAAAAACATGCTCGCTAGCTTATTCAAGCCAAACTATTATCTCCTTTACCAACCTCTACTAGACCTCCTAGGCCTTTATTTATACTATTCTATTGGCTCATATCCATTACATTCATATCAAAAACCCTAACCCTAACATGGCTATGTTTGTCTTCATGTGTGCCACACTACTTTTCCTACATCTTCTGCATGATGCTTTTCCTCCACATATGGCACACACTCCAAAATTGTATTTTCTCCCAAAATTAGGCCTATGCCAATAGTCCCCCAACAATGACATGTGGCTCATTCTGAGCCACCCAGGTGGTGTGCACTCCCTACACAACCTTCTCCAAAATGTGAAACTTTCTTGCTAGTTCCTCCCCTTTTTCTTTCACTTGCACAACTTTATCTATTAGCACCTCTACCATATACGCTGTAATATGTTCTTTCAATGACTGTACACTCTCTATATGAGCATGTTCCATCCTTGTATTTTCTATCTCTAGTTCTACAATTATTTGCGCTTCTTTCTCTTGGAGTTGCTCCAATTGGGCCTACCTTGCCTGCTTATTTATCTACGAAGTTTTTAATTCCATATACAGGTTATTCATCCCATGAGTGCATTTAAACATTTCAATGATGCTCATTTCCTTCCATCGCTAATTCAACTCCTGCATTGTAACATTAATATTTTCTTCTTGTTGATCCAACTATTGGACCTTCTCCTTTCAAAGAGTTTCGCGACTTCCTTGGCTTCCCTTGCAATCTCATTTGTCTGTAGTGCTTCCTATTTCTATCTCTCGGATAATACCTCAGGAGGGATTGTCAGTGTAATATTTTCCTTTAGGTCCTATATCTCTTTCCTATACCCCATGATTGTATATCCAATAATCTATATTTTTTCTTTTGCGCTTCTCTCTGTTGCTTGCGCACTGTCCATAATTGTTTTGAATACCTCATGTAGTTTTGTTTCTAGTTTATCCACGTGCT
>JZKD02S1050146.1:0-13305 GCA_000966675.3 Picea glauca | reverse complement strand
GTAATGCCTTGTAATTGATGTGGGCTAATCTTCTATGCCAAAGTTCACATGGATTCTCAATGGAGTGAGTCATGGCTACTTCGGAGTGACCCTTTAGCTTATACAAGCCACCTTCTTCTTTTCCAATAATAATTGTTTCTTCCATGGCTTTTCCTTTGGCCCACATAAGAACTTCTCCATCTATAAAGGCAACTCTGAAGCCTTTCTTTTCTAAAGTTGATATTGAAAATAAGTTCTTTGTCAAACCTGATACATAGAGTACATCCTTCATCTTCATTGGAGTTCCTGAATTAAGCTTGTAATTTGATTCTCCTACTCCCTTGATGGGGTATTGATAATCATCTCCAAGTGTAGCTTTCTAAGAAAACTTATTTTATGAAAGGCAAGAGAGAATGTCTCTTTGACCTGTCATGTGCTTGGAAGCACCATTATCAACGAGCCACATGTCCTCACTAGGTGATATTGATCCTGAGAGGGTCGAGATTAAGACATAGTCTTCAATTCGTTCTTTTATCATCTTTGTGGGTGGCTCTTCATCTTCAACTACATGGGCATGATATCTCTTGTTTTTCTTCTTGTATTCTTCTCGTCTAGCTGGACAATGTTTGCAATATGTCCCATCTTGTCACAATGGTAACATTGGTAGGATGAGAAATATTTTCCTTTTCTTTGTCCTTTCTGAAACTTCTAGAATCTCCTTGGTTGAGATTCTTTATGTATGAATTTGTTTTGGGGTTGAGACTCCTTATGAGTTTCTTTCTGGAAGTAAGACTTATTTCTTCCTCCTTTAGTGTGAGTAGCTAAGACTTGATCTTCATCTCTTGATAGTAAATCTTCTCGGTTAGCTACCCTTGATTCTTCTTGAATACATTCTTCCCTAAGACTGTCAAATTGTAGTTCCTCCTTTCTGGCACAAATAGTTTGGATGAATGCATCCCAAGGCCTTGTGAGACCATTAAGGGTCGTCATTATGAGTTCATATTCGCCTATAGTATCTCCAATTGCTTCTAGATGTTCTTTGAATTATGATATTCTAAAGAAATATTCTTGAATTGATTCTCCTTTCTGCATCCTTGTATTCGTGACTTGAGTTCTTAGATTCATCTTCTGATTTATGTTCTTTATTTCATATAATCTGGTTAGGGCATCAAACATTTATTTTGGAGACTTCTTTGACGACACTTGAGGAATCAAGTGATCTTTGATAGAATCTGCAATTATTCTTTTGGCCCTAATTGTGTCATTTTGGTATTTTTCTTTAGCTGTAGCATCGATGGGTTCTAGTACATCTTCTTTAACAAATCTTGATAGGTCATTCTCTTCAAGAATGAGGCCAATCCTATACTTCCAGGCACGAAAGTTTTCCACACCTTCTAGCTTGTCAATAAGCTTAGTGCTTGTAGAAATCTTTTACCTGGAGCTAGGAAAATGACCAAAAAATGAAAGTGCTCAAAATTGAATTTTGAACTTACCAGGAGGTGTGCTTGGCTGAGGCAAGTAGCCTAGCGTGTTTAGATTTCAAAAAATCGAACTTTTTCCCCTTCAAACTTGACCAACGGATTTATGGACTCGTGCTTCTAGTTTTTTGGTACTTTTGGTACTTCTGGTATTGGCGAAAACTAGGGTTTCACTTTCCGGGAGATCTAACCATTGAAAAGGTGCGTTGAAGGTGCCAAAGAGTTCCTTGAGCTAGGGCGCACTTTTCTAGATCGCTCTTGGGCTTAAATTCCTCTTCAATGAAAAGCCCTAATTTTCATGTACGGCAACAATGATGTTTTTCTTCTTCTTATGAAAGATGCTCTCTTCAACTTAGCTCTGATACCATGTTAGAGTTTAAGCTATTATTAGGTTTCTTTTCAATTCACTAGATAACCATAGCATAGATAGGATCACTGAGAAATACGCAATCACAAGAGACATCATTTATCCTAGGAAACTCTCATGGGAGAGAAAACCCAACAAAAACTTCCTTTGGAGCCTTCTTCTCCTCACAATCAATCTCCATGTGGAACACTATATATCCCATAAAAGTATCCTCCTTTCCAAAAGGTATTAACTTTGTCCTCTTATGTTTCAGTACATGGATGTATATTGTCATGTATACAACTTCTTATCTCGATAGTCTGCTCCATGTCTCAGCTAGAGCCAATCTAAGTTGTTGCCTCTTGCAACCGTCATTATAGCTCCCTCTCAGAACTATCACATGTGATCTGCCTAGAACAAGAGCAACAACAAGGAAAAAAGTAGCAGACAAGAACAACATTCTTATGATCAGAACAATAATAAAAATAAGAATGGGATCAATCGTAACTCCTTCTCATAGCTATCACATGTTTCCTGCTTGAGACAAGAGCCAAAACAAAATACAATAACAAGAAATAAGAGCAACACTCTTCCAATGTTGTGACTAATCAGTCTTCCATAGTAACCTTCCCGGAACAAGAAACAAGAACAACATCTCCATGGTAACCTCCATGGATTTCAACAAGATAACCTGCCTGGGACAAAGTCAACAACCAAGAACATCTTCTAGAAGAGATCAATTTCATTTTGTAAATAAGTGCATCATTAGTACATGATGATAGCAATAGTAGTAATAGAATTCTAAAGATTGTTATTCTAGTTACTACACTTACTTAGGCTGC
Source organism: Picea glauca (assembly GCA_000966675.3). Classification (NCBI taxonomy): domain Eukaryota; kingdom Viridiplantae; phylum Streptophyta; class Pinopsida; order Pinales; family Pinaceae; genus Picea; species Picea glauca. The sequence continues at coordinate 10,660 of JZKD02S1050146.1, read as the reverse complement.
AGCAATATAAAATATCAAACTTGATATGCAAACATGAAGTCTAATTGTTGTTGTCCCATTTGAGTTGTTATATATTGTAGAAGACATCGTCATTGATGCCTCCAACTCTTGGGCTTCCTCTAAGTGCACTAGCTCTAAGACCCCTTTGGATCTATTGTCACTACTTGGACAAAGGTCCTATTTCCCGCAAACACTCTCATCTTATATACAAGTGCACCATCCAGCTTATCTTCTAAAACATTACATCAATAAGAAGAAGTTGGAAATTTGAATCAACAATGCCCAGGAAAATGTCAACAAGCCTAAAACCCTAAAATATTCAATTTTGATGGAAGGTCAATCTGAGAGATGTAGCAGGTGCACTAGGACAAGGCGAGTTGATCTATGATGGAATTTGTCCCAACAACTTTATAATAAGTTATCAACGAGCTTGACAAGTTTAGGTTTGTGCAGCGACAAATTGCAACAGCAAATCTCATGATCTTCCTTCCAATGGTTAGACTATTCTGAAGGAAACCTGCTCTGATTCCATGTTAGGTTTTCATTAGTTTTGTTAACATTAGATTCCATAACATTTTTTTTATCTTCTTTTAACATGCAATAACCATACACTAAAATATATATAAGCAACAAGTAAAAAAGCACAAGAAGACACAAAGATTTATCTTGGGAAAACCCCAAAACCCGAGGGAAAAACCCAGTCAACTTTTCTTAGAGAGAATCTTTCTAATATTCCAATACAACCATGAACAAGCTCTATTCACAAGAGAAAACCAACAATTAAGAAACCATGATAACAAATACTTATCTTCTCTTCTTGTCAAACCCTAGCGAGGATAGACAACTGAGGAGCACCACAGAACTGGCACAAGATAGGCGCATCACTAAAGCAAGATAGCGCACCATAGAGTTGGCACAACTGGCAACTAGTAATTGCAACTGCAACTATAACTGGCACGAAGCAACTGAGAAACACCACACAATCTTAGTGCAACTCTTCCAGAGGTAGCGCACAAGAGAAATCACTAAGAAGCACCAAGAATATCCTTCCCCGATTGGGGTTCACTCTCCAAAAGAACCAAAACCTAGAAATAGTGAAATTTCCACAACTGCAGCTGCTAGCTGCCTAGTGCGCACTACAGAAGGAGAATTGTCTATCTATACAAATGAAATGATACAGCCATGTATTTATACTAATCTGGTTGCTTGTTTGGGGCCAAGTTCTTATTCTCAGTCTTCATATTTATTTTATTATTTATGTGGGATGACTCCTCTTCCTGGAAATTATATTTCCACTTTAATTATTTCTTGTAGGTCGACTTCTCTTCTGTGGTCTTCTACTTCACTTTATTCATTTCTGAGGTGCTCTTCAAATGTTCAATGGTCTTCCTTTGACTTATGGAATCTTCTTCTTCTCTAAGAAAAGTTGTCTAGGAGGAAAATACCTCACATAGATACCAAAAACATCAACAAATAGAGGGGGAAATGCTTATAGAAGTGTCTCTATTTCAAATGAAAAATAGGTCATTTTACTATGTAGAAAATGAATGAGTCAATCAATGGTCATGTCTCAATAAAATAACAATTTATTTTTAACTATTTTTAAAACTGTTATATCAACAAACATCTTTTTTCTTTGTTAAGGGTGTAAATTTTGACCCTAATTTGGACATATTTTTAATTTCTATCATTTCCAACTTTATGGTAATAATTAATATGATGTTATATAGCTTTAAGTTATCAATGTTTCATGCCTTGGTAATTCTACTCAAAAAACAATCAAAACAAAACTCTCAAAAGCAATAATCAAAACAAAACTCTCAAAAACAATCATGATATTGCATCTAATAAAATTGAAATTTTTGAATAAAAATATTAGCTTGGTCCCAAAATGTGATGGCTTATTATAATTTGCATAGATTAAAGGTTTATTTGTGAAAAGTATGTGACCAATTTTGAAATAAAAATATTAGCTTGTTCCCAAAATGTGATGGCTTATTATAATTTACATAGATTCAAAGTTTATTTGCGAAAAAAAATGTGATCGTTTTTTTTTTGTTTTTTGTTTTTTTTAATTTGTATGATTGGCTCTTACACTTTTTTTTTAAATGTACTTTTTATATATTGCATGGTTATGAATTATATTTGTAGAAACACATGAAGGTTATTTATGATTGGCATGGTTAGATAACATAGATACATTTTTTAAATGTGACATTGCTTTAAAATTTGTATGTCTAAAGAGTATGTTTAAAGTCTCATAAAATATGGGAAATCAACTCACCACACTACTTAGTTGTGTGTATGACCAACATCAACATGACAAATACTAGTGTGACGAAATATTTTGTATATGTAAATGGGTCACATAATATGAACTACACAACAAAATAGTATTATTATTATTAACATATCAATAAGACAATGTCATTTGTCACTCTAATTTCTGATGAAAATTCATTGCAACAAAATGCATCTCAAACTAAACCTACTATGATATTTTCCACCTTTGATACAACACTGTTATTTTTCACCTTTGATGGTACTATCCTATTTTTCACCACCGATATTTTAACAAATTCTAGTTAACTACCTCATTAATGACTCCAATGTTCATGCACACAGTGAATCTCTGACTCTTGGGAATGAGAGGAGATAGAGTATAACGGAGATAAAAACAAGCTCCGACTCTTGGGAATGAGAGGAGATAGAGTATAATGGAGATAAAAACAAGCAAAATGGAAGCCTAGCTCTAGTTTTATTTTGGATTAGAATAGTAGTATTTTATTCACATGTCAAATAGGAAGGTTAGCTATTTCATTTTGTAATGATTAGTATATATGAGTATTTATGTCCCAAGGAGTGTAAGGTTGCTATGTCCTTTGTGTTTTTGTTGTAATGAAAGAAGCCCTAGTATTTCAAATCAAAAGGTTTCCAAATATTGGAGTTTAAATTCTTTAGTCCATAGTAGTAGATTGCTATATTAGACTGAGGGGGAATTCTGGCTAATTAACATTCCCAATATGTTTTTAGCACTAAAAATATGTGTTTGTTAGTTTATCAAGGTGTTGTTTTTCAATAAAGCTGTAAAATATGATCCTAGCACTGAAAAGCTTTGTTTGTTAGTTTATCAAGGTGTTGTCTTTCAATAAATTATTAGTTGAGGTGATACATTCCAATGAAGATTTAAATCGTTAGCTCGTTGAAGTGTTGTGTGTGTATTTTAATGTTTTTGTAAATTAACAAAAACTATTTTCTTTCATTTTACAAATTAAAGGACACCTCAAAATTAATCAACGATACTAATAACAAATATATATATAATTGTAACCATATATACATATGAGAATATTATTGATACATAGTAATTCAAAATTAATGTATATTTTACATAATAAAGAACACCTCAAAAGTAATCAACAATACTAATAACAAATATATATAATTGTAACCATATATACATATGAAAATATTATTGGTACATAGTAATTTAAAATTAATATATATTTTACATAATAAATGTCTCAAAGATAAATAATGCCATAGCCTTGCATTTCCCATACTCCCATGAAACCCTTAGATTTCATGTTGCAATATTATAACCTAATTTTATTTAGTGTAGTCTCGTGAAACCATGAAACTTTTAGAAGTGAACATAGTTGCAAAAGAAAGAAACTACAATAAAAATGTGTTTAAAAAATAATAATTTTATTTCATACATCTTTTTAATTAATAAAAATTAACCTCCAGCACAAAAATCAATTCTATAATATAATATTTTTATCTACTAAGTAGTAATCTCCCTCCTTTTACAAAAGGGCAATAAGGTGTCTAAATAACTTACAAAACAAAATTGGCTATGAGGTGTTTAAATAACTTACAAAACAAAATTGGCTATGAGGTGTCTAAATAACTTACAAAACAAAATCTCTTGCTATGTTTCAGTTTTCTTTTATCTATTTTGAAATACAAATAATGAAATTGCCAAGAAAAAAAAAAAACTTAAANGTAATGCCTTGTAATTGATGTGGGCTAATCTTCTATGCCAAAGTTCACATGGATTCTCAATGGAGTGAGTCATGGCTACTTCGGAGTGACCCTTTAGCTTATACAAGCCACCTTCTTCTTTTCCAATAATAATTGTTTCTTCCATGGCTTTTCCTTTGGCCCACATAAGAACTTCTCCATCTATAAAGGCAACTCTGAAGCCTTTCTTTTCTAAAGTTGATATTGAAAATAAGTTCTTTGTCAAACCTGATACATAGAGTACATCCTTCATCTTCATTGGAGTTCCTGAATTAAGCTTGTAATTTGATTCTCCTACTCCCTTGATGGGGTATTGATAATCATCTCCAAGTGTAGCTTTCTAAGAAAACTTATTTTATGAAAGGCAAGAGAGAATGTCTCTTTGACCTGTCATGTGCTTGGAAGCACCATTATCAACGAGCCACATGTCCTCACTAGGTGATATTGATCCTGAGAGGGTCGAGATTAAGACATAGTCTTCAATTCGTTCTTTTATCATCTTTGTGGGTGGCTCTTCATCTTCAACTACATGGGCATGATATCTCTTGTTTTTCTTCTTGTATTCTTCTCGTCTAGCTGGACAATGTTTGCAATATGTCCCATCTTGTCACAATGGTAACATTGGTAGGATGAGAAATATTTTCCTTTTCTTTGTCCTTTCTGAAACTTCTAGAATCTCCTTGGTTGAGATTCTTTATGTATGAATTTGTTTTTGGGTTGAGACTCCTTATGAGTTTCTTTCTGGAAGTAAGACTTATTTCTTCCTCCTTTAGTGTGAGTAGCTAAGACTTGATCTTCATCTCTTGATAGTAAATCTTCTCGGTTAGCTACCCTTGATTCTTCTTGAATACATTCTTCCCTAAGACTGTCAAATTGTAGTTCCTCCTTTCTGGCACAAATAGTTTGGATGAATGCATCCCAAGGCCTTGTGAGACCATTAAGGGTCGTCATTATGAGTTCATATTCGCCTATAGTATCTCCAATTGCTTCTAGATGTTCTTTGAATTATGATATTCTAAAGAAATATTCTTGAATTGATTCTCCTTTCTGCATCCTTGTATTCGTGACTTGAGTTCTTAGATTCATCTTCTGATTTATGTTCTTTATTTCATATAATCTGGTTAGGGCATCAAACATTTATTTTGGAGACTTCTTTGACGACACTTGAGGAATCAAGTGATCTTTGATAGAATCTGCAATTATTCTTTTGGCCCTAATTGTGTCATTTTGGTATTTTTCTTTAGCTGTAGCATCGATGGGTTCTAGTACATCTTCTTTAACAAATCTTGATAGGTCATTCTCTTCAAGAATGAGGCCAATCCTATACTTCCAGGCACGAAAGTTTTCCACACCTTCTAGCTTGTCAATAAGCTTAGTGCTTGTAGAAATCTTTTACCTGGAGCTAGGAAAATGACCAAAAAATGAAAGTGCTCAAAATTGAATTTTGAACTTACCAGGAGGTGTGCTTGGCTGAGGCAAGTAGCCTAGCGTGTTTAGATTTCAAAAAATCGAACTTTTTCCCCTTCAAACTTGACCAACGGATTTATGGACTCGTGCTTCTAGTTTTTTGGTACTTTTGGTACTTCTGGTATTGGCGAAAACTAGGGTTTCACTTTCCGGGAGATCTAACCATTGAAAAGGTGCGTTGAAGGTGCCAAAGAGTTCCTTGAGCTAGGGCGCACTTTTCTAGATCGCTCTTGGGCTTAAATTCCTCTTCAATGAAAAGCCCTAATTTTCATGTACGGCAACAATGATGTTTTTCTTCTTCTTATGAAAGATGCTCTCTTCAACTTAGCTCTGATACCATGTTAGAGTTTAAGCTATTATTAGGTTTCTTTTCAATTCACTAGATAACCATAGCATAGATAGGATCACTGAGAAATACGCAATCACAAGAGACATCATTTATCCTAGGAAACTCTCATGGGAGAGAAAACCCAACAAAAACTTCCTTTGGAGCCTTCTTCTCCTCACAATCAATCTCCATGTGGAACACTATATATCCCATAAAAGTATCCTCCTTTCCAAAAGGTATTAACTTTGTCCTCTTATGTTTCAGTACATGGATGTATATTGTCATGTATACAACTTCTTATCTCGATAGTCTGCTCCATGTCTCAGCTAGAGCCAATCTAAGTTGTTGCCTCTTGCAACCGTCATTATAGCTCCCTCTCAGAACTATCACATGTGATCTGCCTAGAACAAGAGCAACAACAAGGAAAAAAGTAGCAGACAAGAACAACATTCTTATGATCAGAACAATAATAAAAATAAGAATGGGATCAATCGTAACTCCTTCTCATAGCTATCACATGTTTCCTGCTTGAGACAAGAGCCAAAACAAAATACAATAACAAGAAATAAGAGCAACACTCTTCCAATGTTGTGACTAATCAGTCTTCCATAGTAACCTTCCCGGAACAAGAAACAAGAACAACATCTCCATGGTAACCTCCATGGATTTCAACAAGATAACCTGCCTGGGACAAAGTCAACAACCAAGAACATCTTCTAGAAGAGATCAATTTCATTTTGTAAATAAGTGCATCATTAGTACATGATGATAGCAATAGTAGTAATAGAATTCTAAAGATTGTTATTCTAGTTACTACACTTACTTAGGCTGCAGCAATATAAAATATCAAACTTGATATGCAAACATGAAGTCTAATTGTTGTTGTCCCATTTGAGTTGTTATATATTGTAGAAGACATCGTCATTGATGCCTCCAACTCTTGGGCTTCCTCTAAGTGCACTAGCTCTAAGACCCCTTTGGATCTATTGTCACTACTTGGACAAAGGTCCTATTTCCCGCAAACACTCTCATCTTATATACAAGTGCACCATCCAGCTTATCTTCTAAAACATTACATCAATAAGAAGAAGTTGGAAATTTGAATCAACAATGCCCAGGAAAATGTCAACAAGCCTAAAACCCTAAAATATTCAATTTTGATGGAAGGTCAATCTGAGAGATGTAGCAGGTGCACTAGGACAAGGCGAGTTGATCTATGATGGAATTTGTCCCAACAACTTTATAATAAGTTATCAACGAGCTTGACAAGTTTAGGTTTGTGCAGCGACAAATTGCAACAGCAAATCTCATGATCTTCCTTCCAATGGTTAGACTATTCTGAAGGAAACCTGCTCTGATTCCATGTTAGGTTTTCATTAGTTTTGTTAACATTAGATTCCATAACATTTTTTTTATCTTCTTTTAACATGCAATAACCATACACTAAAATATATATAAGCAACAAGTAAAAAAGCACAAGAAGACACAAAGATTTATCTTGGGAAAACCCCAAAACCCGAGGGAAAAACCCAGTCAACTTTTCTTAGAGAGAATCTTTCTAATATTCCAATACAACCATGAACAAGCTCTATTCACAAGAGAAAACCAACAATTAAGAAACCATGATAACAAATACTTATCTTCTCTTCTTGTCAAACCCTAGCGAGGATAGACAACTGAGGAGCACCACAGAACTGGCACAAGATAGGCGCATCACTAAAGCAAGATAGCGCACCATAGAGTTGGCACAACTGGCAACTAGTAATTGCAACTGCAACTATAACTGGCACGAAGCAACTGAGAAACACCACACAATCTTAGTGCAACTCTTCCAGAGGTAGCGCACAAGAGAAATCACTAAGAAGCACCAAGAATATCCTTCCCCGATTGGGGTTCACTCTCCAAAAGAACCAAAACCTAGAAATAGTGAAATTTCCACAACTGCAGCTGCTAGCTGCCTAGTGCGCACTACAGAAGGAGAATTGTCTATCTATACAAATGAAATGATACAGCCATGTATTTATACTAATCTGGTTGCTTGTTTGGGGCCAAGTTCTTATTCTCAGTCTTCATATTTATTTTATTATTTATGTGGGATGACTCCTCTTCCTGGAAATTATATTTCCACTTTAATTATTTCTTGTAGGTCGACTTCTCTTCTGTGGTCTTCTACTTCACTTTATTCATTTCTGAGGTGCTCTTCAAATGTTCAATGGTCTTCCTTTGACTTATGGAATCTTCTTCTTCTCTAAGAAAAGTTGTCTAGGAGGAAAATACCTCACATAGATACCAAAAACATCAACAAATAGAGGGGGAAATGCTTATAGAAGTGTCTCTATTTCAAATGAAAAATAGGTCATTTTACTATGTAGAAAATGAATGAGTCAATCAATGGTCATGTCTCAATAAAATAACAATTTATTTTTAACTATTTTTAAAACTGTTATATCAACAAACATCTTTTTTCTTTGTTAAGGGTGTAAATTTTGACCCTAATTTGGACATATTTTTAATTTCTATCATTTCCAACTTTATGGTAATAATTAATATGATGTTATATAGCTTTAAGTTATCAATGTTTCATGCCTTGGTAATTCTACTCAAAAAACAATCAAAACAAAACTCTCAAAAGCAATAATCAAAACAAAACTCTCAAAAACAATCATGATATTGCATCTAATAAAATTGAAATTTTTGAATAAAAATATTAGCTTGGTCCCAAAATGTGATGGCTTATTATAATTTGCATAGATTAAAGGTTTATTTGTGAAAAGTATGTGACCAATTTTGAAATAAAAATATTAGCTTGTTCCCAAAATGTGATGGCTTATTATAATTTACATAGATTCAAAGTTTATTTGCGAAAAAAAATGTGATCGTTTTTTTTTTGTTTTTTGTTTTTTTTAATTTGTATGATTGGCTCTTACACTTTTTTTTTAAATGTACTTTTTATATATTGCATGGTTATGAATTATATTTGTAGAAACACATGAAGGTTATTTATGATTGGCATGGTTAGATAACATAGATACATTTTTTAAATGTGACATTGCTTTAAAATTTGTATGTCTAAAGAGTATGTTTAAAGTCTCATAAAATATGGGAAATCAACTCACCACACTACTTAGTTGTGTGTATGACCAACATCAACATGACAAATACTAGTGTGACGAAATATTTTGTATATGTAAATGGGTCACATAATATGAACTACACAACAAAATAGTATTATTATTATTAACATATCAATAAGACAATGTCATTTGTCACTCTAATTTCTGATGAAAATTCATTGCAACAAAATGCATCTCAAACTAAACCTACTATGATATTTTCCACCTTTGATACAACACTGTTATTTTTCACCTTTGATGGTACTATCCTATTTTTCACCACCGATATTTTAACAAATTCTAGTTAACTACCTCATTAATGACTCCAATGTTCATGCACACAGTGAATCTCTGACTCTTGGGAATGAGAGGAGATAGAGTATAACGGAGATAAAAACAAGCTCCGACTCTTGGGAATGAGAGGAGATAGAGTATAATGGAGATAAAAACAAGCAAAATGGAAGCCTAGCTCTAGTTTTATTTTGGATTAGAATAGTAGTATTTTATTCACATGTCAAATAGGAAGGTTAGCTATTTCATTTTGTAATGATTAGTATATATGAGTATTTATGTCCCAAGGAGTGTAAGGTTGCTATGTCCTTTGTGTTTTTGTTGTAATGAAAGAAGCCCTAGTATTTCAAATCAAAAGGTTTCCAAATATTGGAGTTTAAATTCTTTAGTCCATAGTAGTAGATTGCTATATTAGACTGAGGGGGAATTCTGGCTAATTAACATTCCCAATATGTTTTTAGCACTAAAAATATGTGTTTGTTAGTTTATCAAGGTGTTGTTTTTCAATAAAGCTGTAAAATATGATCCTAGCACTGAAAAGCTTTGTTTGTTAGTTTATCAAGGTGTTGTCTTTCAATAAATTATTAGTTGAGGTGATACATTCCAATGAAGATTTAAATCGTTAGCTCGTTGAAGTGTTGTGTGTGTATTTTAATGTTTTTGTAAATTAACAAAAACTATTTTCTTTCATTTTACAAATTAAAGGACACCTCAAAATTAATCAACGATACTAATAACAAATATATATATAATTGTAACCATATATACATATGAGAATATTATTGATACATAGTAATTCAAAATTAATGTATATTTTACATAATAAAGAACACCTCAAAAGTAATCAACAATACTAATAACAAATATATATAATTGTAACCATATATACATATGAAAATATTATTGGTACATAGTAATTTAAAATTAATATATATTTTACATAATAAATGTCTCAAAGATAAATAATGCCATAGCCTTGCATTTCCCATACTCCCATGAAACCCTTAGATTTCATGTTGCAATATTATAACCTAATTTTATTTAGTGTAGTCTCGTGAAACCATGAAACTTTTAGAAGTGAACATAGTTGCAAAAGAAAGAAACTACAATAAAAATGTGTTTAAAAAATAATAATTTTATTTCATACATCTTTTTAATTAATAAAAATTAACCTCCAGCACAAAAATCAATTCTATAATATAATATTTTTATCTACTAAGTAGTAATCTCCCTCCTTTTACAAAAGGGCAATAAGGTGTCTAAATAACTTACAAAACAAAATTGGCTATGAGGTGTTTAAATAACTTACAAAACAAAATTGGCTATGAGGTGTCTAAATAACTTACAAAACAAAATCTCTTGCTATGTTTCAGTTTTCTTTTATCTATTTTGAAATACAAATAATGAAATTGCCAAGAAAAAAAAAAAACTTAAA
>JZKD02S1050135.1:2980-13305 GCA_000966675.3 Picea glauca | reverse complement strand
AAAAAAAAGAAAGTTGGACTTGTCACATTATACTTGTTAACAATAGGACTGAATCCACACCTAACCGTTTCAACAAATAAGGAGCAAGTGTATGGATTAAACACAATTGAATTAAATTATTTTAACAAATGAGGAACAAGTGTACATAGATCAAATATAAATACAAATTTATTGAATTGGTTACATTGCTCATAAATTGAAAATTTGGTGCTATTCCTATTTCACATCTAGTTTAGTTTATTTCAATGTTTGTATTTTTTTTTGGTTCTTTAAGTGTGTCCATTCACCTAACATTAATGATGTATGTAGCCATTTTGTCTTACTCTCTAATTTGAATTCTATTGCATATATTGTTATTATGAATCTTGGTAAAAGAAGACAACCCCTTTGGAAAGTAAGGCTTCTAACTAGTGAAAAAGTGGAAAAAGAGGAGAGAAGTATGATGTGATTACATAAATAACATAGAACTTGGTACACAACTACTATATCAAAGTGCTTAATTTTTTTTTCATGTCAATGGTGGGGCCCTAATACAAAGAAGATTTCATTAAAGTAAGACATGGAAGGAGCAATGAAGAATGTTAAAAATAACGATTATTAAACTAGAACAATTGTTATTAAGTGGGGAATTATTGTTAAGACTCTTGCACAGGTCAGTTTTTACACAATAGATCAGTCGTCCTCCTTTAATTGGCAACGTAGCAGTGACTTGGGGCTCATAGGTGAATTGGACAGGGAATGGGAACATTTTAGATCAACACTCATTGATTCGGGAGCTATTATCACAGAAAAAGAAGATAATTTAAGGTGGGCGAGAGGTGATGTTTCGGGTTTCCCTACAATAATTTTTTTTATATGACTATCATAAGATAAAAAAATTTAAACAAGGTGGAGGCCAGGAGAAGCACCATTTGGAAATGGAATGTGCCATTGAAGATAAAATTGTTCTTGTGGCTTGCCATGGAAGGAAAAATACTTACCTGGGACTCATTACAAAAGAGGGCAGGGAAGGTCCTGGGAGATGCCTTTTTTGTAGGAAGGAATTAGAAACTATAACACATCTCTTTACTTCATGTACTTTTGCTAGACATGTTTGGGATAAAATGGCAATTGAGTTTAATATTAAGTGTGGCTGGATTGGCACTAGCCTGTCGGATTTCATAAAAACCTGGACTGTGGAATATTTGGCATCCCCACAATTTTCTTCTTATATCTGTTGGCATATTTGGCATGAGAGAAATAAAATTATTTTCTAAGATTCCAACCCTTCTATTATGTCTGTGATCTATAAGATGAAGGCTTTGCTTAACTTTAAGTCCATTGTTAAAAAATATAAGATTCCTCGAGATATTTTGATTACACACACAATGAATATGCTTTAGCATGGTTCGATGGGGCAACTTAGAAGGATGGAAACAAGTGTGAAATTGGTGGAGTCATTAAGACAATATATTCTACAGTTTATAAGTGGACATATAATTGTGGCAGTGGAAAAAACACCAAAGTAGAGCTCCTCAGTGCGTGGGCAACTTTCTTGCTTGCAAAAAATATGTCTATTTCTAGTATCCATGTGATGGGTGATTCAAAAGTTATTATAGAATGGCTGCTGAACAAAGGCAGACTCCAGGTTGCAGCATTGGAAGGGTGGAAAATTAGGATCAAGGAATTAACAACAATTTTCAGAGCCGTAAAATATCAACATATTTACAGGGATTTCAATATGGAAGCTGATAAACAATCAAAATTGGCACTGGAAGAGAATGAAGGATTTTTATACTACCACCAGTGGATCAGTGGAGCGGAGGGGCCTAGAAAGCAAATCAGAATTCACTAGAACTTTTGAGAGTATAGTTCTGTATTTTGGCAAGTTAGATAAGAGTGGTGCACTTTGATGATGAAAGGATTTGATGCTCAGTTTTAGCGATATGCTACTTTATGTTTCAGCTTGGAACTTAGTGTTGAGAATTGTTTTTTGTAAGCACCTACATGTTTGGGGCTATGTCTTTTTTTGAATCTTTTTGAAAAGATTTTGTAGAAGGAATCTCCTTTTGACGAGATTTGAGATGTGAAAAAATTATATGATAATATAATTGGGCAAATGTTTTCCTGGAAAAAGTGGGGAATTAATTATAGCATCCTTACTTATTGGTTACAAGGACTTATTACAACAACAAGGGACTATACTAACAAATGAGGAGTTTCAAACAACGAATTGGTGTAAATACATGGAAGAACTAGGTCATCTTCTTAAAATCCTTTAACTAAAGGCATATGTGGGGCACTTATGTAAAACCATGTCTAACCCAATCAAGGATGGATTTATAGGCAAGTTATGGAGGATTGAGTTAAAAAACAAGGATTTAGATTTGACACTCAATATAATTGAGGATTTGGATAAATTCAAGCAATCAGTCTTAGACCTTCCATTGTTTCAAAATTTTATAAGAACTTGTTTATTGTGTATAGGGCCAATTCTTATAGGTCTCATAGAATTCAAAATTGTTATGAAACATGCGTATAAGCAAGTAGATCACGTGGGATGAGATTTTGGCAAGATGCAACAACAAAAGTTTGCCCCATATAATACCAAAGACTAGAGAGTGGATGACACTACTTTTTGTAATAATGCTGCTGGTTGGAGAATTATGATATTTTACCTCTTTAAGTGTAAAAAATAGGTAAATAACTATATTGCTAGATGTGAACTAGGATCATGTATGGAAACTCAACCACATGCATAGATGACCAAAGACACGTTCTTGAATTAGCTTTGTCACTTTACAAGACTTGGACTACGTGGAGTTTCTCCCACAATAGTCACATTCTCATTTTTTATGGACATGGAAGCTAGGTGGCATTAGTTACCATCCAAGAGGATAGAGTTTTGGGTATTGATATGTTGTCCTTGTCTCCTCATATGAGCCACAAGATTAGACCATTAGATGAAAGTGTTCTTTAACCATTCAAATGTTATTTCAAAATTGATAGATCAATATTGATGGAAAGAAAACCCAGGTTTATATAAACAGGTATGAATTGGTTGAGTTTTGGAGAAAAACACTGTGAAGCCACTTACCATAAAAAAACATAAAGTTATTTTTTAGATGGATATGGATTTGGCCCCTTAACCTTGATGCAATAGCCCAATACATGTGACCAAGTGAGACTTTCCAAGTTTCAATTAAATATTAAGCAACTACTATGGAGAACATGCTTAGGTTGACAAGTGTAAATCAAGAGTGATGAACTATAAACCAAAGTGTAGACTTTCCAACATATTCCCAAATTAGTGGAGCAAAAAAGCGTGGCTCCAATTAGGAGCATTTGATAAGCCCTAGGTAGTTTCTCCCACCAACCTCCTTGGGTAAAAGATGTTGTTTTGGACATTAGGATATATCTTGATAACGGCCATGATGATGTAATCCTTTTTGTGCCATCCCCCCCTTTTACACTTAATCCCAATGAGGTGGTGCATTACTACATAGATTTTGCTGTGTGGAATTGGAAGAGAAGGCTACCAATTTAGGGGGAAATGAAAACCCCAAAGAGGAAAAAGGATAAAGATTAGTTATATTCAAGCATATGAAAACAAAGTAATAGGGACCCTACTAGGTGGAACAATAAAGATTAGTTGTATTCAAGCATATGAAAACAAAGTAATAGGGATCCTACTAGGTGGAACACTTGCCAATTTCTAAAATCTACCAATGGAAATGGTACTAGAGAATCCAAGGACTTAAGTTGACTGTCCAATTTAACTCAGTTTATACTCCAGAAAAATCATTTTAGAACATTTCCTTAATATCCTCTTTGAGTAATAGGAAATGAAGAAAGAACTGGAAGTGGTAAACACAGGAATACAGAACAAGTAGAGGAATAACAAGGCAACTAAAATTTCTACAAAATAAAAGAAGGGGCATGAGTCTAAACTATAAAGAGAATTATAATGTCAACAAATGGAATAACAAAGAATGTGACAAAGGGAAGAGAAAGAGTGGAAGAGAACACATTTAGAAGAAGTGGGAGAGAAGGATATTAAATAACATGGAGGGAATTGAATAGGAAAATAGGCCTAATTAGTGCATTGAACCCTTTTCCTAAGAACCCTCTAGTCCTATGTGACATGATAAATCCCTTAACCCCCTTGTTTAGTTGTGGGAATAATTGGGAAATGGCTTTCTCTCAAACACCTCCAAATGTTTGACATCTACACATGATAGATAGAGTGTGGGAGGACTCATCATAAGAATTAAATTTCCATTTAAAATTGTCAAGGAGAAACCAAATGATTCCCATGGTTTGTGTTAAGGTTAAGTTAAGACCAAACTCTTCAACATGTAATTGTGATGGATTGTAATTATTGGCATCCTTGATATTCCATCAAATCCTTCATTTAATCATCAGGGAATACATAGGGATTTCATAATAGAATATAATTAGAAAGTGTTTGCATATATCAAACCAATGTGTTTGTAAGTGCTTTGTAGTTAGAATATGCTTTGTAGCTAGAATATGAAGAACAAATTGACTAGTACCAAACCAAACAAAATATGCATTGTGACTAGAATATGAAGAATAGATCTATTGATATGCTTGTAGGTGCATATATGAATTCACTAGTATGCTTGTAATAACTAAATCAAACAAGATTAGTGAAATGCATTCAATATAAAATTGCATATATTAAAAATAGGCTTCTATTGGTAATCTATATATTAACATGATTCAATAGAAATACTAATATTTGAAAATTGAGGCCTCTGCCATTTTTGGTTTGCGTGCTTATTGTTTCACACTCATTAGATGTCATATGTTATATTTAAAGTTTGTCAACACATTCAAGGGATATAGGAAGTTAATGAAACAAGATTGGTACTAGAGTTATCAAGACAATTTATTGATTTTTTTTCTTTCAAATGTTACTTTAGGAAGTAGACTTTTAAGAGAGAGGGTAATAGTTAGAGGGAATAGTTGATCTATATGAAACACTACAAGGAAAATACTACCTAGTGGAGGTTTTTGCATAGGTTTTTAATGTTGCAAGATTGGGGAAAATTGTCAAGAAAACCACTGCTATTGATAGTAGAGGTTTTACTAGATAATCACTATAGCTAAAAATTATGGGTAGCCAAAGGTTCTAATGGAGGTTTTTTGCCAGTGTGCTTCCAATCCATTAGGCGCACTGGTGTACCCATATGTGATACACAACAATGTGATGATAGTTAACACACAACGATATATATTATATTTTTAAAGTATCAGTGCATATTAGATATATTGAATGCACTGATATGTATTATAATTTAAGGCATTGATGCATATTGCATATAATTAATGCCATGGTGTGTATTATATATGTAAAAGAACCGATGCATATATCCCCATCCATATTGTAATGCCATGTAATAGTGATGATAACCTAACGACAACAATGACATTGAAGAGAATAATCATTGTTGTTGTCATTAGGAGCATTGGTGCACTTATGACAGTTACTAGCATCGATGTGTTTGAACATGTATAACATATCAATGCTTAAGAACCATTTATATGCACTGGTGCATACACATGTATAAACTACACCATTGCATTCCGATGAATAGAATGTATTGATATGTTTTAGTGCCAATTTTTTCCATGTTTAAAATATCAGATGCAGCTTCTTGATTTTTTATAAACTTTCAATTAATCATCATAAAAAAATTTCTTTTTAATAAAATATTGATTTTTATATTTTAATTATGTTGTTTGAATATATTCATTACATTAATGTATTCTATTGTTTAAAAAATATACTAACTAATTACACCTATGTTCATTGTAACAATGAAAATCATCCATATATTTAATTGGAACATAAGATTTTACGGCACTAGACAATGAAATAGAATAAGAAACCCATTTTATTATATACAAATAAGGGACTCTTCATCATACAAAATGGGACAGCATAAAGGTCCATGATAATCAAAATGTCAATAAATAATTGTTACAATTATTGGTAACATGTTGTCATCCAATTTGGACAATATATTTAATTGGAACGTAAGATTTTATGACATTGGACAATGCAATAAAATAAGAAACCCATTTTATTATATATGAATAAGGGATCCTTCATCATAAAAAATGGGACAACATAAAGGTCTATAATATTCAAAATGTCACTAAATAATTGTTACAATTATTGGTAACAAGTTGTCATCCAATTGGGACAAAAAATCCACAGTAAACAAAATGTTTGATTGCCATAGACAATCATTTCATAATATACAACTTGTAACATTCAATTTTGGCGATCGCCATCCATTTCTCAAACTACTATCATTGCTTGAGTTTCTTGCATGCCTCATTTCTTCATCACTTACAAGGGATATTGTACTTAGATTATTTAGAACATTTTCTTGATGGCTTTATTTTTTTCCGTCTCTTCACATTCCATCTACAAACATAGAAATAAAGTGTAATGAGTATATTTACATTTATAGTATAGTATATATGTTTGTGTAAATAAAAAATGTACCACAGTAGTGATTGATTCATAAATAATACACATTCTTTTGAAGCCATTCCTCATGCTCTCTCTAAAAAAATCTTCTTTTTGCCCCACTCCATACTTTGTCTCCTATTAGTTTCATAAGCTATGCCAAAGCTTAGATATAATTAAAGGTTTCTTGTGGCTCCCTTAATAACAAAATAAGGGAAATAAAACAACACAACTACATACAAATTGTTCAATTAATACTCGATTCTCCAATATATACTCACAACCCATACTTAGTTCAATTTCAAGCAATTGTTTGGATGAATCTTGTTTGTACTTTAGCATTGTTAGAAAACATCCATGGATAATTGTGAATTAATTAAAATGTAAACATCACATCAAATATAAAATGTAAGTACTGACAAAATTAGTGATCAACCAGTTTTTTACCTGGGTGTTTATGTGCTAGAAATGAGTTCCATTTTATTTTCTTTTCTCTAACAATGAAACAATTGAAAATTAATATTTGATTTGATAATTTAAACTATCCATTTACAATTTTTTTTTAATGATTGCTTAAGTTTGATGCATGTTGTTGTTGAGATAGCTCCTCCTATGATCCATCTATTCTCATTTTTTTTTGTTTGTTAGTTTTTCCGTGACATGTGGGACTAACCTGTGGCTAAGAAACCGTGACTCAAGGGAATCTAAGCCATCAAAATCACTCGGGGATCGCACCCGGCCTGAGCCACACCAACTCTTAACATGGCTGGATTTTTTGTCGCCGCAAGTTTCGAACCAGTGACTTTAACATCACAGAGTTCCTTAACAACACATTCAATCACCGACTGTCCTACACCTTGGGGAAAATCCATCTATTCTCATTTCATCCACAATCTATTTGTACACTTTCTTGGACATCCCTATCAACATTTTTAAGATATCATGTCATTTGTTCACTAGAATTTTCTTAATCTTCTTAAAAAAACAAAATAATAAAAATGTATTAATATTTATATGAAAGCAAATGTAGCCGAAACATCAAATTGGTAATTTTTTGGACTTGTATATACATATTATAGAAAAACATATTCATATTAATACTTTTTAAATGACTCTTTTTTATTATTATATGATTTTTCTATTGCAAGTCTCATAGGTCTCATTCACCATTGCTCCAAAAATGGTTGTTGTATTTTAAATATAATTTTATTCTTGGATTCATTGGATTGATTTTTGTACTTGAAGTGAAAAGAACATGTATATGTTCTTTCCACTATCTACTATATCTCTCATAGCTTTATAAAAACAAATTCCCCTCTCATTAACTTCTAGCACCACTCCATATGAACCGAGGACTAATTCTTCATCATTTACATCCTTCATAATTATTTTCTTCTTAGGAAGGCCTTCTGTTCCCTTGATGCAGTCCTACATGACATTCAACATAAGAGAAATCAAATGTTTGAAACATGCTAGCTATTATGGTTAAGAGTATATTATTAGTAAAATGTCAAATAAAATCTTCATCTTGATCACCTTTTGATCCACCTAATTCCCGTCTTTGCAACATTTCCATAAGTATTTTAATTTCTTTGTGACTAATATTGCAGTCAATCTTATCGATTTTTTTCAAGTTTTTCCCTACATGAAACATGTTAACCAATACACATCGCTTAAATCTATAATTAATTGAATTATATTACTTTTATATTAAAATTTCAAATAACTTGCCATGTTCTCTTCTTGGGATGCACTTTCCTTGCACTCATTACAAGTTTTATTCCTTGATCTTCCATCATGCATATTCTATCAATAGAAACTTTGCATAATGAAATATACAAACTACAAAATATGTTTTACAAACTAAGTAAATAATTTCAGGCTAAAATTTCTTTCAAGTTAGGCGATGTAATTTATCTAGTCATAAACAATGGCTCATAATATATAGTGAGATGCATCGATGCATGTTTATTGCATAGTGCACACTGCTAAAACCAAAAAAATTTATAAAAAAATCCATATCTAAGAGGTGCGCTATACATTAAAAAACACATTGATGTGTCGTTACTATATATTGCACACTGCAATTTTTTTTTTTCAAGTATGGAGGTACCACGGAGTGCACTTTCATGTAAAAAAAGCATTGGTGCATGCTTATTGTTCAATGCACACCACCAAACTCAAACATTTTTATTAATCTAATAGTGATAGGTTTTGGGATCCAATGTAATGAGCAATCCTAATCCAACAAACACCCAATTCGCTAAAGACATATATACAAAGCTAACAAATATGGAAGTCCCTAATAAAACAAATATCATTGTGAAAGGGTAGATAAATGTTGATCTGAAAGACTGTATTATGGTATTTAAGTCAACCTCAAGATGATAAATCCCCCTACTTTTTTAAAGCGGTGGTACTTCTCAATTTTAAATAACATACAAGAACAAAAAATATGCATGAGAAACGACCAAGATTTATTCTTGAAATAAATATTCATATGCAAAGAATACCTAAGAAGGACCGGGTATCTTGAAAAATAAAATATTCACACTATGTTACAAGATTTGTAAACCAAAAGAGTATACATTAACATAGGATGACATTTCCATCACAACATTCATCAAAGTAAAACACAATATTCAACAAAGGAAAGGAAAGTGTGGACCACATATTCCAAAGAAGTCCAAATGATTTTTTCATTGAATTCAATAAATATTTTGACAGACACATTTGAAATATCATGCTTAAAATTAAAGTCTTGAGAGATCAATAATGTTATGTCTCGAACTAGTTCTATGGGAACGTAAAAAAATAATAGATGTCTTAATAAAATTAGCAGTAATGTATGGGGTTACAAATAAAATAAATTGTGTTTGTCCTTCAAAGATGACTGGGATGGGGCTCCCACGAACCATAAAATGAAAGAGAGACCTGGAAGACAAAATAAAACAATCAAGGGTCATAATTAGGTTTGATAGGTTGTTGGGAACAAAAAAGGCAAAATGACAATTGATTGAAGAAGAAAGAATGACGAGGGAAAGACAAAGGTTACTACTTGACTTACTACGATTGAAATTTTGAACCCTTCATTTTCTTGCTGAAGTGTCCTTTGTAGATTGTTGTTGTTGTACTGGAGGTGGCATAACTATTGTAATTTATTCTTTCTAATATGTCTCGGTTATCTTAACTAATGATTTTTTTAACCATTCTTTTATATACTCCCTCATCGAAGAACTTTTATTTCATTCTTGGTTTTTATTACAAATAATTCATTCTCCAATCCTCTTAAATCAATGCTTAATTGGTGCAATTTGTCCTCAATATCATCGTTCATATTTATGTATCGGACAAACCACCTTTCTACTTCTTCTTGGAGAATTCAACCAAGTCACTAAATTCATTTTCCCATGCAACTTTTAAGGCTTCTATTTGTTCTAATAGTTTCTCCTTGGACAAAAGTATTGTTGGGTATGTGTTATATTCTTTGCATGTGTGTGTGTGGGTGCATCAGATATGACAACTGCGTTTGATGATCCCTCGTAGTAGTGCTCTGTTTGTGTCATGTGCGCCGAGCGCTTTCCTAGGGGGGTCTCAGGGGGACAGGTATGCCCCCCCATGGTTACGCGCAGTGTTTGACACCAAGCGTAGCTCGGGGCAGCGCCCCAAATTTATTTTTTGGGCGATTTTTGCTATTTTTAGTGGTTTACTAAAAATAATCCTGGTTTTAGGGATTAGGGTTTTGGTATCTACGGAATAACTAAAAATATTGTATATATTGTATAGTGAATGGTGAAATTCGATATAATGAATATAAGAAAGGTTTTCCCGGTTGAGG
>JZKD02S1050091.1:0-13305 GCA_000966675.3 Picea glauca | reverse complement strand
TCCGCAAAAGGGGATTTGGTCCTTATACAATTACCGACATGATTAATCCTCAATGGGGATTAATCCAATAACAATAATAATAATAATGACATGATTAATCCGCAATGGGGATTAAATCCAATAACAAAATAATAATAAGAATGCTCTTCGCAGTTACATTATTTCAACACCCCTTAGCTAACTCACCTTAGGCATTTAGTCAACTAGGGACATACAAAAAACATGTTTCCCAGTTCTCCTAAAATTTAGGAGAGTAATTAAACTACCCATTTTCCGTAAATTTCGAGTAAAATTGTTTTTTAGTGATAATAATCATTTTTTAGTCTCGAAAGATGGGAAATAGGGGTTTACATCATACTCTGGACTGGAAAACGACTGTAAATATGGCATCTGATGACATTTGATGCCATATTTTTTACATTTATTGACTTAGAATTAATAAATTCCATTTTTGCGGGAATTTAATTAATTCACTAAAAACTTTAAAAAAACCTATTAAACCTAGCCGCAATTTCCAAATGACTCTGACAACAAGTCCTAGTATGAGCTTATATACATTCTGACACTAGACATTGGATTTTCCATACCAAAACCTGCTTGCTAGCACATACTCCAACTTTGGAGCTAAGTCTTTTGAGTGAAAAAACTTAGAAATTGTTTTTTCTTCTCACTAAGGCAAGTGGAAAAAAAATTAACAAGTAGAAAAAAACACTCCAAAGTATGTGATCACTCCTGGTCTTGGATGGCCAATAGCCTTTTACAATCTCTCATACTTAGGACATTTATTACAATGGTGGAAATGCGGAAAAGAGGGGTCTTTTATAAGACCTGTTGAACTTTGAAATCTGCAAATATGAGCATTGATTTGCTCATTCTCTGGCGGCTCTTCAGAAAATTCAGCTTGTGCAAACTGGTGGATAACAGGCCTAATAATTTCAACAACCTTTGCCTAATAATTTCAACAACCTCTGCCGCCTTTTTCCAAAATAAGTTCTCAAAAACTTTATTTTTGGTGTCTTTCCCATCATGTTTGTGGCTCCACTGAGATGCATTCCATTCATCACTTGAAAACATCTTTTTCAAGTTTTGTGCGTAGGAAAGGAGAGATTGCAATGTGTAGAAGATCGTTGCAAATTTGGAGATGGTAGGCCTAACAAACTCTCCGAGCCCTGTGTTTTTCTACATTAAGTTCACTACCCATAGGTGGTTGTAGATGTATTTTGTAACACTATTGGCATGATCTATGGTGTTCCTAACCCAATCATATTTTCCTATATCCTCAAGCATGAGGTCAATGCAATGTGCTGCACATGGGGTCCAAAATATGGTTTTGCATTTACTCTCTAACATCTTACCAAGAGCCTTCAACACTAGGGTTGGCTTGGGATCCAATCTCTCTCCTTCTTATTTCATCCTCAATCTATTTCTGCATGGCCTTGTCCTCTTCAAATTTGTCAAGAAGTTTTTGCATTTCCACTCTAATGGGCCCAATGTCAAGAGATTCAAATGGGGCAACCTGGCCTCTTTGACCAGCCAAGTGTTCTTTTAGCTCATGAATGCCCCCCTCCCTTTTATGTGTTGCTAACAATATTTGCAATAAATCTCTCTAATAAAATCAGCATGGAGCCAGCTATGGTCTTTGGTACCGGGGGCCATGGTAAATGAAAACAAATCTGCAAATACAAAAACGCAAATCCTATCCTTTTGCAACCAAACAGATATATTTCAGATCTGCATTTTTTATGAGAAAAAATGGGGCAGATTTAACATACCTTTGAATGGGCATAAGAATTCGATCAAGAAATCTTCCAAGCTTGTAGATGGGATGTAGCCTAAGGATTTGGATGCCAAATCTATTGCAAACAATGAAGAAAGAATGTCGAACAATCTCAAAGCTCACTCCAAATCACGACTTTTCAATGCAGCTCCACAAACTCCAAATGCTCAATAAGAGAGGTGTGAAGCAAATAGAGGCGAGGGGGGAGGTTCCTTATATAAGATTGTTTTAGGGTTTGGGGGGTGGTTTGGGTTTTGTTATTTTAATGTTTAAGTCTTCCAAGTTTATGCCGTGACTGGGTATAGGCCGGTTCATAGAGGAACCAATTGAACTGGCCAGTTTGGTAGAGAATTGGTTGTCAAACCAGTTCAAGGGCTGGTTCACTATCATTTAGTGTCAAACCAGCTGAACAGCCAGTTCCAGTTCCGGTTCAGCTGGATTTTAAAACACTGGTCTCATAAGCTACTTAATGGATGCAAAATATAGTGTTTAGGCTTAATGCACATCAGAATTTGCGAATTTTGCAATAGAATGTTATGGATGTAACACCTAGATCGTCACTGGGAAGAAAAGTGAAAACACCCTCCCAAACCACATTTTAGAGTCAAAATTCTTATGGAACATAAAACAACAAGCCCCAGGGAAATTTATGGTAACTACATTAATGAGTGGTAAGATACATGATGACACCACTAAATTATGACAGGGGATCATTAGTTTCATTACTACCTTGATTATCACCCAATATTATCATCATCTGATACAAACTGTTAATTTTGAAGCAGATAAGGGACCACTCGAAAGCTTCCTGAACGTATTTCATCTGCATTTGAACAAAGAAGTGCCAAGTATTAGATGCATACATAAAACAACCTGCTGAATTTAACATCAGTCTTTTAACTATCTACTCATGTTATTCCTAAGTCCTTTTGCCTTGGCCTTCATTATACAGCTGAAGTGCAGATGCAGGATATGGCCAGCACATCAAATACAAAGGAAAGCTTTTGTGAAGGGTCTAATTCTACCAAGTTCATTCCAAAACAAGGAATGATTTTACCCTTTAAGCCATTAGCAATATCTTTCCACAATATTCAGTATTTTGTTGACATGCCAGAGGTAAGCCTTTTGATGAAATTCTATAACTTTAGTTTTTAATGTGTAGCCTGAACTATTGCAGTCTATTACAACTAACTAAATGTTCTAAATGTTTCTCCTTCAGGAAATGAAAAAGCAAGGAGTGACAGAAAAAAGACTTCACCTATTGCAAAATGTTACTGGAGCTTTTAGGCCAGGCATTCTAACAGCTCTAATGGGTGCCAGTGGAGCTGGAAAGACAACATTGATGGATGTTCTTTCTGGAAGAAAGACAGGAGGTTATATTGAGGGGAATATACATATCTCAGGCTTCCCAAAGGTGCAAGAAACATTTGCCAGAATTTCAGGGTACTGCGAGCAGAATGACATACATTCTCCACAAGTAACTGTCCATGAATCACTAATTTATTCAGCGTGGTTGCGTTTAGAACCTGAAATAGATGCCAAGACTAGAAAGGTATTTAATTCTTTAATTCCTTCCATCATCACATTTAAACTGCTGTTAGGCGTATAGCAAGATTCTTGCTTCCTTTGTATTATTTCTAATAAGAATATGGGTTGTCTTTCTGGACAGATTTTCGTTGATGAAGTCATGCAGTTAGTTGAATTAGATAACCTAAAGAATGCTCTAGTAGGAATCCCGGGTGTCAGTGGCCTTTCTACTGAACAACGCAAAAGACTAACAATCGCAGTAGAGCTTGTTGCAAATCCTTCTATAATATTCATGGATGAGCCAACCTCTGGTTTAGATGCACGTGCTGCTGCTATCGTGATGCGTGCAGTTAGGAACACTGTAGATACAGGACGGACTGTAGTTTGTACCATTCACCAGCCAAGTATTGATATTTTTGAAGCATTTGATGAGGTAATTCTTTTAAACACTGTTTGGTGTGCTTTTGAAGATTTCAATATGTTGCATTCAGGATCACATGACACATATACATTTGTTATTTGCTTCAGTCTGACTTGGGTATATTGACTCATTACAGTTGCTGTTAATGAAGCGAGGAGGTGAAATCATATATGCTGGTCCATTAGGCCACCATTCAGAAAAGGTTATAAAGTATTTTGAGGTAGATTCGAGGAAGCCATGTCCTAGTACCAAGTAATTTGGCTTTGTGAGAGCATTTTCCCTGTAATCTAAAGTCTCAAACCATGAGGAAACATAAATAAAAGCATTTTCTTTTGCAGGCTATTTCAGGTGTGCCAAATATCAAAGACAAGTATAATCCTGCAACGTGGATGTTAGAGGTTACCTCCAGTTCTGTAGAACAGCGTCTTAGCATAGACTTTGCTCAAATCTACAACGAATCAAACCTATATCAGTAAGTAGGAAAAAATAAGTGGATTTCTGAATCATTGACAACTTTGAGCTCCGCAGAACTGTGGCTCTATGAAGGTAGTGATAAATTCTTGTTCATGTAGGCAAAATGAAGAATTAGTGAAGGAGCTAAGTACTCCAGCTGCAAATGCAAAGGACCTTCTTTTCTCAACTCAGTTTGCACAGAATGCTTGGAGGCAATTTAGAGCCTGTCTATGGAAGAAATATTGGGCCTATTGGCGAAGTCCTGGTTACAATTTAGTCCGTTTATTTTTCACTTTCATTGCAGCAATAATGTTTGGTACAATCTACTGGCAACAAGGGACAAAAATGTTCGTCAACTTAATGCTATTTACAGATCAATTTATGTATTTGAGAATTCTTTTAAAAAAATCCCAGTTTGAAGCTTTCGATATCATTACTTCCTTTGCCTCAAAATCCAATATGGAAGTTTTAAATCATCAGTTTCTTTGCAACAGAGATGACCAACAAGGCTTGTTCACCATAATGGGAGCAATGTATGGTGCTACTATATTTTTAGGAATAAGCAATTGTTCTACTGTGCAACCATTTGTGGATGTGGAGCGCAATGTCTTCTATAGAGAAAAAGCAGCTGGGATGTATTCTCCTATTGTATATGCTCTTTCCCAGGTAAGTCACATGTCAAGTTAGAAAAGTGTTTTGAAATACATACATTTAATTCATCTAATAGAAGAGGTAACATGTATCTTTAGGAATTTTACAAATGTTAAAAAGCATAATGTTAATTTTGCAGTACATGATAAGCAGATCTACACTCTTAAAACAAAACGCTAAGCTAGGAATCAAAATTTGATTAATTATATATCAAAACAACGGTTAAACGAATGCTAGATCTACAAACACATCAATCTGAAAAACAGAATAGCAAGCTTAATTTGCAGCACTAAAATCACATTACTCTCTATTAACTGAAAGAGAGAATTACATTGCAATACGCTCAAAACTTCTACTGTCTAACCATTCCAGTGGAACACCTTGCCTTTCTTTTACAAAAGAAGAAGAGGCTAAGGTTATAATGAATGTAGACACCCCAATGATGTACCTCACTTATGAAGAACAAACCCTGACACTAAACGCCTTGGATAATGTGCCCACATGCATGGGTAAACCTAATTTAGAAGAGTGCACCTAACTCTAGAGGAGGATGCATGCATGCATGAGAGACTTCTCAAGTCATGTGCCTACCTTTCCT
This sequence comes from Picea glauca, assembly GCA_000966675.3. Taxonomy (NCBI): domain Eukaryota; kingdom Viridiplantae; phylum Streptophyta; class Pinopsida; order Pinales; family Pinaceae; genus Picea; species Picea glauca. Next base: position 7,878 of record JZKD02S1050091.1, on the reverse strand, counting down.
TGGGATATGCACCCACCTATATTAGTACAAAACAAAAGGAAGGTGCCTTAATTCCAACTGAAACTATGCCTACCAAGATTAGGACAACATGCACCTTCACATGCATAGGGAATTGCACCTTCCAAGAATACAAGGGCTCCTCATGTATGTGCCACACATAGAACCTAGAGGATGCCTAATAACTAGTGTGCCTTCCTCATTAATTGCAAGAAAACCCGCACAAGAATCTAGGCTATAAAATGGATCTGCTGAATGCACCAGTGTTGAAGGAGAATCACCGATGATGCAATAGGTAAAATTTAACACTTCTTTGCATGGAAGGTGCTCTCCAACAAACCAAGTCTCTCCCTCAACGTTTCAAACTTTCCCTTAGCTAGGGGCTTGGTCAAAGTATTTGCTACCTATTATCACAAAATATGTCACTTGTGCAAAGCCTCTCACAAGTGGCAAACTAGTGTAACACACTAGGAATGTCTACCACTATCACCTTAGTAAAGACTCCCCTCATTTTAGTGATGGAAAGAGATCCAACACAAGGGAGGCTTCCCTTGTGACCTCAAGGGATCCTATAGCAAGTTGAAGACAAGTCTACAGCCTCCTATCTTGGTCACTTGCGATGATATGCTAGCTTTAAAGGGAAGGTTGATAACAAGACAAGACAATTGATTGATTGAAGATATGAGAGAGATTTCAGCAATTATCGAGTCAATACATGCAAGTATTAATCCCATACACTAGATATCAGCAAATGAGGGCTGCTACAATGAAATTAACAATAAATAACAGAGTTATACCAGCAATGAATGTTTTATAACAGAAACAAGAAATCAGCCCTTAAAATTAGTGAATTAAATCTTAAAATGTAGCCCTTGTTGAGTAGAACAAGATCCAATAGCTAGACAATGATTCCAAGCAACTTTGACCACAATACTAAGTAAGTTAGCAGCAATTTAACCAAGCCCTCCAACTCCTTTCTTAATACTCTAAGCTACCCACACTCATTTTTCCCGGAATTCACTCTCCACATTGAGCTTCATTGCGCTAAGTCCTAGCAATCTTAATCCAGGGAAACCCCCTTGAGCAGGAGGAGAGCTAGCCTGAAGTGAAAGAGGGTTGGTGGGGTGACAGTGGCCTTCCCTCTCAATTATGCAGGATTGCACTTGAGCTTTCGGACTTTGGCTCAATAAGTGCAAGTTTGTGCGATAACATTTTGGCGCCATTACCGGGGATAAAGTCCATTTTCCTAGAAGACAACATTGGAGGAGTTTTCAAATTTGAAGATCTTTTCCTAGCGACTCCATTGGAAGAACAAAGACCTTGTTCTTACAGATTTTGAGGACTTTGTGGTTGTAAGTGTAAATTTTTAAGGTTCAATATGATGGGTTTTGGTTTCAATAAATTATTTGTCACGGTTTAATGCTCATTCATGAATGATGTTCATAAACTGAAATTTATAACCAGAAACACGTTGAACTTTACTTGCACAGCAGAAACAAGAAAAACATTTAATGACACAAATATTTTTGGGCAATGCCCCTGGAAAAATCTTGTAGGGAAAACCAATAGAGAGATGAGTTTTATTAGGGCTTCTAAGAAAAATTTATGGAAATTACAGCAAGAGAAATAGGCGGTACCTCGATTTTTGTGTCAAACTCAGCAATTTAGTGTTGCCTCGATTTTGTGCCTCTCGCATTAGGTTGTATGGCCTGCTCCTAAAAATCTATGTACTGCAATAAATGTTGTACGGATGCCTGCAATAAATGTTGTACGACTGCCTCAAAATCTGTGCACTGTATGAACAATAAATGCTGTACAGTCTACCTCAATTTCTGTGCATTGCTGCCTTCAAATTTGTGTCAACTCCTCACATGTGTGGCTGACTTGCTGCATTAATTGTTGTCCTCTCTCCTTGGGATTCCTGTCCTCTTCTCCTTAGGAATCGTGCCCTAGTTTGCTGCAATGTTTTCTGTCCTCTTTTTCTCTCCCACTTATGCTCTCTCTTCTCATTTAATGAATAATGAATCTGTCTATTTTTCCCTAAATCTCTTTTTTATCTCTTCATGAGGGAGTTAGGAAGTTATTTTAGATCTGATGTCTGAGATTAAATCCTAGTCCTCTCAAGATCTATGGTTGTGTTTTAATCTCTCATTAACACAACTTAAAAAATCACTTTATCCCTCATAAATTAAAGTCACTTAAACTTTATAAAATAAAGTTTATGTCTAGGGACCACTTTATGTCGTCCACATGCTAAGACACCAAGCACACGTAGAAGACCGTTCGAGCTACAAAACTCAACACTCCCTCTTAGCGAGGAAGGTACTTCCAGAACCTCCCCCAGGATCTGCCTCCAACCCAATCACTCCATTTGTTTTTGTAGTTGCTCCCTCTGAACCANGAAAAGTGAAAACACCCTCCCAAACCACATTTTAGAGTCAAAATTCTTATGGAACATAAAACAACAAGCCCCAGGGAAATTTATGGTAACTACATTAATGAGTGGTAAGATACATGATGACACCACTAAATTATGACAGGGGATCATTAGTTTCATTACTACCTTGATTATCACCCAATATTATCATCATCTGATACAAACTGTTAATTTTGAAGCAGATAAGGGACCACTCGAAAGCTTCCTGAACGTATTTCATCTGCATTTGAACAAAGAAGTGCCAAGTATTAGATGCATACATAAAACAACCTGCTGAATTTAACATCAGTCTTTTAACTATCTACTCATGTTATTCCTAAGTCCTTTTGCCTTGGCCTTCATTATACAGCTGAAGTGCAGATGCAGGATATGGCCAGCACATCAAATACAAAGGAAAGCTTTTGTGAAGGGTCTAATTCTACCAAGTTCATTCCAAAACAAGGAATGATTTTACCCTTTAAGCCATTAGCAATATCTTTCCACAATATTCAGTATTTTGTTGACATGCCAGAGGTAAGCCTTTTGATGAAATTCTATAACTTTAGTTTTTAATGTGTAGCCTGAACTATTGCAGTCTATTACAACTAACTAAATGTTCTAAATGTTTCTCCTTCAGGAAATGAAAAAGCAAGGAGTGACAGAAAAAAGACTTCACCTATTGCAAAATGTTACTGGAGCTTTTAGGCCAGGCATTCTAACAGCTCTAATGGGTGCCAGTGGAGCTGGAAAGACAACATTGATGGATGTTCTTTCTGGAAGAAAGACAGGAGGTTATATTGAGGGGAATATACATATCTCAGGCTTCCCAAAGGTGCAAGAAACATTTGCCAGAATTTCAGGGTACTGCGAGCAGAATGACATACATTCTCCACAAGTAACTGTCCATGAATCACTAATTTATTCAGCGTGGTTGCGTTTAGAACCTGAAATAGATGCCAAGACTAGAAAGGTATTTAATTCTTTAATTCCTTCCATCATCACATTTAAACTGCTGTTAGGCGTATAGCAAGATTCTTGCTTCCTTTGTATTATTTCTAATAAGAATATGGGTTGTCTTTCTGGACAGATTTTCGTTGATGAAGTCATGCAGTTAGTTGAATTAGATAACCTAAAGAATGCTCTAGTAGGAATCCCGGGTGTCAGTGGCCTTTCTACTGAACAACGCAAAAGACTAACAATCGCAGTAGAGCTTGTTGCAAATCCTTCTATAATATTCATGGATGAGCCAACCTCTGGTTTAGATGCACGTGCTGCTGCTATCGTGATGCGTGCAGTTAGGAACACTGTAGATACAGGACGGACTGTAGTTTGTACCATTCACCAGCCAAGTATTGATATTTTTGAAGCATTTGATGAGGTAATTCTTTTAAACACTGTTTGGTGTGCTTTTGAAGATTTCAATATGTTGCATTCAGGATCACATGACACATATACATTTGTTATTTGCTTCAGTCTGACTTGGGTATATTGACTCATTACAGTTGCTGTTAATGAAGCGAGGAGGTGAAATCATATATGCTGGTCCATTAGGCCACCATTCAGAAAAGGTTATAAAGTATTTTGAGGTAGATTCGAGGAAGCCATGTCCTAGTACCAAGTAATTTGGCTTTGTGAGAGCATTTTCCCTGTAATCTAAAGTCTCAAACCATGAGGAAACATAAATAAAAGCATTTTCTTTTGCAGGCTATTTCAGGTGTGCCAAATATCAAAGACAAGTATAATCCTGCAACGTGGATGTTAGAGGTTACCTCCAGTTCTGTAGAACAGCGTCTTAGCATAGACTTTGCTCAAATCTACAACGAATCAAACCTATATCAGTAAGTAGGAAAAAATAAGTGGATTTCTGAATCATTGACAACTTTGAGCTCCGCAGAACTGTGGCTCTATGAAGGTAGTGATAAATTCTTGTTCATGTAGGCAAAATGAAGAATTAGTGAAGGAGCTAAGTACTCCAGCTGCAAATGCAAAGGACCTTCTTTTCTCAACTCAGTTTGCACAGAATGCTTGGAGGCAATTTAGAGCCTGTCTATGGAAGAAATATTGGGCCTATTGGCGAAGTCCTGGTTACAATTTAGTCCGTTTATTTTTCACTTTCATTGCAGCAATAATGTTTGGTACAATCTACTGGCAACAAGGGACAAAAATGTTCGTCAACTTAATGCTATTTACAGATCAATTTATGTATTTGAGAATTCTTTTAAAAAAATCCCAGTTTGAAGCTTTCGATATCATTACTTCCTTTGCCTCAAAATCCAATATGGAAGTTTTAAATCATCAGTTTCTTTGCAACAGAGATGACCAACAAGGCTTGTTCACCATAATGGGAGCAATGTATGGTGCTACTATATTTTTAGGAATAAGCAATTGTTCTACTGTGCAACCATTTGTGGATGTGGAGCGCAATGTCTTCTATAGAGAAAAAGCAGCTGGGATGTATTCTCCTATTGTATATGCTCTTTCCCAGGTAAGTCACATGTCAAGTTAGAAAAGTGTTTTGAAATACATACATTTAATTCATCTAATAGAAGAGGTAACATGTATCTTTAGGAATTTTACAAATGTTAAAAAGCATAATGTTAATTTTGCAGTACATGATAAGCAGATCTACACTCTTAAAACAAAACGCTAAGCTAGGAATCAAAATTTGATTAATTATATATCAAAACAACGGTTAAACGAATGCTAGATCTACAAACACATCAATCTGAAAAACAGAATAGCAAGCTTAATTTGCAGCACTAAAATCACATTACTCTCTATTAACTGAAAGAGAGAATTACATTGCAATACGCTCAAAACTTCTACTGTCTAACCATTCCAGTGGAACACCTTGCCTTTCTTTTACAAAAGAAGAAGAGGCTAAGGTTATAATGAATGTAGACACCCCAATGATGTACCTCACTTATGAAGAACAAACCCTGACACTAAACGCCTTGGATAATGTGCCCACATGCATGGGTAAACCTAATTTAGAAGAGTGCACCTAACTCTAGAGGAGGATGCATGCATGCATGAGAGACTTCTCAAGTCATGTGCCTACCTTTCCTTGGGATATGCACCCACCTATATTAGTACAAAACAAAAGGAAGGTGCCTTAATTCCAACTGAAACTATGCCTACCAAGATTAGGACAACATGCACCTTCACATGCATAGGGAATTGCACCTTCCAAGAATACAAGGGCTCCTCATGTATGTGCCACACATAGAACCTAGAGGATGCCTAATAACTAGTGTGCCTTCCTCATTAATTGCAAGAAAACCCGCACAAGAATCTAGGCTATAAAATGGATCTGCTGAATGCACCAGTGTTGAAGGAGAATCACCGATGATGCAATAGGTAAAATTTAACACTTCTTTGCATGGAAGGTGCTCTCCAACAAACCAAGTCTCTCCCTCAACGTTTCAAACTTTCCCTTAGCTAGGGGCTTGGTCAAAGTATTTGCTACCTATTATCACAAAATATGTCACTTGTGCAAAGCCTCTCACAAGTGGCAAACTAGTGTAACACACTAGGAATGTCTACCACTATCACCTTAGTAAAGACTCCCCTCATTTTAGTGATGGAAAGAGATCCAACACAAGGGAGGCTTCCCTTGTGACCTCAAGGGATCCTATAGCAAGTTGAAGACAAGTCTACAGCCTCCTATCTTGGTCACTTGCGATGATATGCTAGCTTTAAAGGGAAGGTTGATAACAAGACAAGACAATTGATTGATTGAAGATATGAGAGAGATTTCAGCAATTATCGAGTCAATACATGCAAGTATTAATCCCATACACTAGATATCAGCAAATGAGGGCTGCTACAATGAAATTAACAATAAATAACAGAGTTATACCAGCAATGAATGTTTTATAACAGAAACAAGAAATCAGCCCTTAAAATTAGTGAATTAAATCTTAAAATGTAGCCCTTGTTGAGTAGAACAAGATCCAATAGCTAGACAATGATTCCAAGCAACTTTGACCACAATACTAAGTAAGTTAGCAGCAATTTAACCAAGCCCTCCAACTCCTTTCTTAATACTCTAAGCTACCCACACTCATTTTTTCTGGAATTCACTCTCCACATTGAGCTTCATTGTGCTAAGTCCTAGCAATCTTAATCCAGGGAAACCCCCTTGAGCAGGAGAAGAGCTAGCCTGAAGTGAAAGAGGGTTGGTGGGGTGACAGTGGCCTTCCCTCTCAATTATGCAGGATTGCACTTGAGCTTTCGGACTTTGGCTCAAAAAGTGCAAGTTTGTGCGATAACATTTTGGCGCCATTACCGGGGATAAAGTCCATTTTCCTAGAAGACAACATTGGAGGAGTTTTCAAAATTGAAGATCTTTTCCTAGCGACTCCATTGGAAGAACAAAGACCTTGTTCTTACAGATTTTGAGGACTTTGTGCTTGTAAGTGTAAATTTTTAAGGTTCAATATGATGGGTTTTGGTTTCAATAAATTATTTGTCACGGTTTAATGCTCATTCATGAATGATGTTCATAAACTGAAATTTATAACCAGAAACACGTTGAACTTTACTTGCACAGCAGAAACAAGAAAAACATTTAATGACACAAATATTTTTGGGCAATGCCCCTGGAAAAATCTTGTAGGGAAAACCAATAGAGAGATGAGTTTTATTAGGGCTTCTAAGAAAAATTTATGGAAATTACAGCAAGAGAAATAGGCGGTACCTCGATTTTTGTGTCAAACTCAGCAATTTAGTGTTGCCTCGATTTTGTGCCTCTCGCATTAGGTTGTATGGCCTGCTCCTAAAAATCTATGTACTGCAATAAATGTTGTACGGATGCCTGCAATAAATGTTGTACGACTGCCTCAAAATCTGTGCACTGTATGAACAATAAATGCTGTACAGTCTACCTCAATTTCTGTGCATTGCTGCCTTCAAATTTGTGTCAACTCCTCACATGTGTGGCTGACTTGCTGCATTAATTGTTGTCCTCTCTCCTTGGGATTCCTGTCCTCTTCTCCTTAGGAATCGTGCCCTAGTTTGCTGCAATGTTTTCTGTCCTCTTTTTCTCTCCCACTTATGCTCTCTCTTCTCATTTAATGAATAATGAATCTGTCTATTTTTCCCTAAATCTCTTTTTTATCTCTTCATGAGGGAGTTAGGAAGTTATTTTAGATCTGATGTCTGAGATTAAATCCTAGTCCTCTCAAGATCTATGGTTGTGTTTTAATCTCTCATTAACACAACTTAAAAAATCACTTTATCCCTCATAAATTAAAGTCACTTAAACTTTATAAAATAAAGTTTATGTCTAGGGACCACTTTATGTCGTCCACATGCTAAGACACCAAGCACACGTAGAAGACCGTTCGAGCTACAAAACTCAACACTCCCTCTTAGCGAGGAAGGTACTTCCAGAACCTCCCCCAGGATCTGCCTCCAACCCAATCACTCCATTTGTTTTTGTAGTTGCTCCCTCTGAACCA
>JZKD02S1050079.1:200242-220714 GCA_000966675.3 Picea glauca | reverse complement strand
GAGGATTAATCATGTCGGTAATTGTATAAGGACCAAATCCCCTTTTGCGGATTGGTCATCGGACAATTACAAAGTGCAGAATAAGAAGTCGACCCCAACAGTTATAATGAAAGGGACAAAATTAATTAAAGGTGGGTTTACCCACCCAGAGTGAGAGGTCGGCCCTGCCACATGGTGACTCTTCACACGTGCCAGATTGATATAAATAAGAGGCTAGCGCCTCACTTCTTACACACACTTCACTTGCTCATTCTCTTATGAGGCAAGCTGCAATTTTAAGTTAGAGAGAGGAGAAGAAGGGTGGCACATCTCTTGGGGAGGACTTTCTGTATTGGTTTGAGTTATCTCCTGAATATTGTATAAGCCATTTATGATAAGGAAGTTTTTGCTTGGTTTTCTTCCCCTAGAGGGTTTCCCAGGATAAATGTTGTGTCTCTTGTGGATGTGTATTTCTGAGTGATCTTGTTCTTATTATGCTCTTATCTAATGAAATGAAAAGAACTATAATAATGGCATAAACATTAATATTGCCTTCCAAAACACCACCACCATGAAATCATGCATAAGAACATGCATGCTAGTAACTCCAAAACTTAAATAATTATTCTAGTAATTTTTCCATAACCTTTTATTTAGACATTTTTTGGCATTCTTTAACTCATTGGAAAGGTCTCAACGAGCACTACAATGTTTATGTTATGATTTGTGCTCTTGGGATGGTTTGCACACGAGGGATGGGTTTTGAGGACTTATCATTGTCAAGGGAGGAAAACAAGGAAATTAGTGATCCAGATGGATATCGATGGCCACCCACCTATTCCACTGGCTCAAAGGAAAGTTTTCCATGTTGGTAGTTTTTTACAGTTTTTCGAGTCCCAAACTTCCAAGGCCATTTTGAAGCCCTAAACGATGTTTTTTGGACTTTTGGGGGTCATGGGTGTTTAAAACAGGCCCTGACCCAATTGGAAGTTGTACATATTGGATAGATCCTTTTGATGAGGTATTGAATGCCCCTAACAAAGATCATATGCAAAAGTTACTCCCTTGGGAAGTTGACGTACAACCTACCCCCATCAAGGCCAGTAAACCTTTTGGCGTTTCATCTTCCGGAGTTAGGGTTTGGGATTTTCTTTATTTTAAAAAGGCCTCTAGAGCCTCATTTCAAACATCATTATCTTCTTGTGAATGAGTGTATCCATTACATCTATTCTCAGAGATAATCTATCACCATTCTAGCGAGTTCATTCACTCTGTAATTTTACAGTTCTGTACATTTCGCTCATTAATAGAAATTGTGTATTACTATATATATGTGTCTATTTTTATATATTTGATATATCTCTATTATATTATTGACTCTCTTGCAATATCTCTGTATATTTCTTTGTTATATCTCCTCTCTCATTTCGTGCTCAAAATAATCTGGATTAGTGGTATTAGAGCATGTTGCTCTTGGTCATTTTTCAGTGCATGTACCCAACGAGCTATGAGTATAGAAAGTTGGGTCTCGAGCTTGTCTCTCTCCAGGAAAATCTCTCTTGCATGCCCAAGAAACCCTCCATCGTAGAAGAAAAAAGAAGCGACGAAGCACAAGATTTTATTAATATGTTGCTCGAGAAATCCCTCACACGACAAAGGGATGAAATGATGGAGAATTTTTCCCAAATCCTTCAACACCTGCTGATAACAGTAGACATGTCTTCATAAAGAAACCACTTTGGAGGCACCGCTCCTTTCACGGTACAAATAAATTTTGATATTCCTGTATTTGAAGGTCAAATAGATGCAAATGCTCAAGAAAAATGGTTAAATCTACTAGAAGGTTATTTCTTTGTGCACAATTTTTTTGGCAGGGAAAAGATTACCTTCGCACTCGTCAAGGCTCTCCCCCATGTCAAAAATTGGTGGGAAACTTACTGTGAGAAAATTTCCAGAGATGTTGTCAAGGAACAATATTACCTTGTTGGCAACTATGAAGACCAGTACATCAGATGGACCATGTTGCATCAAGAGAGGGGCCAAGTAGTGTTAGAGTTCACCAATACCTTCCATACCTTGCACACCAAGATGGGTATGCAATATTATGAGCGACATTTGGTTTTGAAATACTATGGGGCTCTACATAGGTACATCCAAACCGAAGTGGAGTTTATGTACATATCATCACTGGGAGATGCTTATCGATATATTTCCAAAATCGAGCAGAAATTTAAGCACCAGAACAAACGAGAGTTTGGGTATGCAAATCCGCAACAACCAAAGTATGGTAAAGACAGCCCTAACAACTAGTGTCTAGAAAACTAGTCCAAGCCACAAGAAAGGAAGGGTAACAGAAAGATGAAGAAGGAAATTGGAAAGTGGTGCGATTTCCACAAAATCCCCTGGAAAAACACTGACGAATGTCACTTAGAACAGTCATTGGTGGCCGAGATCAAAGAAAAAGAGTCGAACCACGATTCAAAATCTGAATAAGAAAAAATGAAAGGAGACAGATGATCCAACTTTTAAGAACAAAATGAATAAATATTATTATTATTCTTAACACAGAACACAAGGAACAATAACAGAGATACAATAAAATTGTCTTCTATTCAATAAGGAAATATGTTGAAACTGTAAAATGCAGACTGAAACAAGATTGCTAAAATGATGTGAGTTTATCTATGAGAAGAGATGTGATGACTGTGCCCATTAGCAAGAAGATGTTTACAATGAGGCTCTCCAAGCCTTTTTAACAATAAACAAGAATGCCAAAACCCTAGACATCCAAAAACTTAACTCTAGGAGATGAAGCGTCAAAATTCATGTGGGCTCCGTTGGGGTAAGTTAGTACATCAACTTCCCGGGGTCGTAACTTTTTCATACGATATTTGTTTTAGGCACACAATAACCCATTGGAAAGGTCTATCTGATGAATACACATGTTTTCATCAGACTCTAGCTAGGTTTATAGTTTGACTGTGGAAAACCCTAAAAACATTGTTTAAGGCCTCAAAATGGCCTTGGAAGTTCGAGACCCAAAAACTAGAAAAAATCTGTCAAACTAAAAACTACCAAAATGAGCCAGTTTGAATAAGTGGGAGGCCAATGACATCCATCTGGATCAATCCTCCCCCCTTAGGAATAAATGGTCTTCATTGCATTGAGTTCCCCCATCAAATGAGGAAATTTCTAGTGAATTTGGCCCTGTGTGAGCCACTTGCCTTGGTGCAGGAGCTTCCTTTCTTTGACAACTCTATAAAGATGGATCCTTTGTTGTCAAGTTCCCTTGACCTATGTGTTCACAATATGATCATTGGATGCCTGTTGCAGGAAGTCAGGGTTGAGCTTTGTGGGTTTCAACTATTTTTCTATCTCTGAGGTGTCCAATAATGGTGGGAAATATGGCTAAAGGATATCCACATTGAACATTGGATGCAAGCTAAGGAAAGGGGGAATGTTGAGCTCAAAATCATTTCCGCCCACGGCCTTGGTGATGTTGTAAGGTCCATAAGAGAGTGGGAAAAGCTTTTGATGGGGCCCTGTAAGGTGTTCTTTCAGCAAGTGCAACCAAACGTTGCCTCCCACCTGAAACTTATGTGGCACCCAGTGTTGATCATGGCGTTGCTTGTACTTGGCATTGGACTTCTGTAAAATATCCTAAATCTATAGGCGGATGTGTTGTATCCACTCAATGAATTGGGTGGCTTTGTTAGCTTCAGTTGGAGCAGGTGACGAGTCGGTCAAGGTGGACGCAAGGGGTAGTGAAACATCCATGGGACCCAATGGTTGGAATCCCAACCCCACATGAAAGGGGCTATGGCCGGTTGAGCTATCTAGGGCTTGGTTGTAGCTATGTTGAACATATGGAAGACTCTCATCCTATGTGCAAGGGTGCTTAGAATTGTACATGCATAGGATATGCACGATCATCCGATTAATGACCTCGATTTGGCCATTTTTATGGGGGTGGAAGGCAGTGGATTTGGTGAGCTTGGTGTCCAGAACTAACTAGAGGCTCAACCAGAATATGTTGAGGAACCGACTATCCCGATCTGAGACAATGGTGTGTGGGAATCCAAAATGTACCCATACTCGTTCAAAGAAGAACTTGGCAATGGCCTCTGCTATGATGCTTTTCTTGCGGGTGACCATAATCACCATCTTGGAAAAGTGATCAACAACCACAAAACACAGTCATTTCCCATTTTGGTGGATGGAAGGCCCAACATGTAGTCCATTGAGATGGATTCCCATGGCCTTTTAGGAGTAGGAAGTAGGGTGTACAAGCCTTATTTCTTAGTGGTCGGTTCGGCAATGGCATAGACAATGAAATATATGATATACTTGTTGACGTCCTATTGAAGTTTCGACCAATAGAAATGTTGTTGTAGCACTGCCACTGTCTTTTCGACCCCAAAGTGTCCTGCCACCCGACAATAGTGGGATTCCCAAATCAACTTTGTCCGCTCGCTTCATGGAATGCAGAGATGGCTCATATGGCACAACAACCTATCCTGAAGATGGAAATTATTGAAAATTGAGTTTTCGCCCAACATTTGGTAGGTGGTGGCGAAGAAGGCTCTGTCTCATAGAGGTGGGGCCATCTGAAGGTCTCATGGCCACAAGATTCTAGCATCGTGGTGAGTGTCATGAGTGGAGGTCGGCTAAGGAAATCAATGACTCGGTTGGTACTTCATTTTTTATACTTGATGTTGAGGTGGAACTACTGCAATTATGAGGACCACTTCTGATGGCGGTCATTCTACAATTTTCCTTGTTTCTGCATGAACTGCAGTGGCTTATGAATAGTTTTTATGATTGTCTCCTTCACAAGAATGTAATGCCTCCATTGGCAACACTCTTTCACATTGGAGTAAATCTCTTTGTCGTAAGTAGGGTACTTACGGATGGAATATGATAGTGTCTCACTATGATAGGCCACGGGGTGGTCATGTTGAGTGAGGATTGCACCTGCAGCATAGTTTGAAGAATCTATATCGATCTCAAAGTTCTACTGCAGGTATAATAATGAAAGTACTGGGGTTGAGCACAAGCATTGCTTCAAATCATCGAATGCTTATTGTTGGGACAGGCCCCACACAAATTTTCACTTACCACCACCCCTGGTTACTTGGCTGAGGGCCCATGCAATATGGGAAAATCCCAACACAAACCTACGATAGAAATTGGCAAGGCCTAAGAAGCTCTGAAGCTTAGTGATTGTGGTTGGGGCTGGACAGACACAGATGACCTGTATCTTGGTTGGATCTGCATGCACACCATGTCTATCAATGATGTATCCTAGGTACTGGACCATGTCCATGTCGAAGGAGCATTTTTCCAAGTTGGCATATAGCTTGTGTTGTTGCAGGGTGTGCATAACTTGTTGAATATGCTGCAAGTATTCCGCCCAAGTCTTGTTGTAGATAAGGATGTCATCCAGATACACCACTAAAAAATCATTGGTGAAAGGTTGTGGGATATCATCCATCATCCTCATGAAAGTTGTTGGAGAATTTGTCAAACCAGAGGGCATGACTAGCCATTCAAAAAGACCTTATTTTGACTTGAAGGTGGTCTTCCATATATATTTGTGTTCTATTGGGACCTGGTGGTATCCAGACTTCAGATCAATATTACTAAAGTATTTGGACCCCTTGAGCTTATCAAGGAGATCGTAAATTCAGGGAATTAGGTATCGATTCCTGACTGTGATTTTATTTAGAGCCTAGTAATCAATGCAAAGTCGTCAGGTCTCGTATTTCTTTTGTACCAGCACAATTGGGCTCCCAAAAGGCGATGAGATTGGACAGATGTTCCCCTTGTGGAGTAGTTCTTGTATATGTCGCTTGATCTCCTCATTCTCTAACAGAGGGTGACAGTAGACTGACCCATTGGGTAGCGATGCGATGGGGGTCAAATTGATGGGATGCTTGACTTGACAGTGCAGAGGTACCTCGGTAGTTGAGGAGAAGATATTTTTGTATTCTTCCACAACCTTATCCACTTTCTTCTACTGTGTGGAGAATTCACCTGTGGAGGCCCTGGATGTGGCTACAATGTTTCGCTCGCTCTGAGAGTGAATCACTAAAAAGACAAGCTTCGCGGTCTGAGAGATGATCTTCCTGCATTATTTGGAAGAGATCAAGGAAATAACACTAGGTGGGAATGCCTCGAGTATCCTATACAATTTCCTATTCAAAGTAATAATAAAACTACAAGGCCTAAAATCATATACATCATGATGTTTCCATAAATAAGTTTGGCCCAAAATAACATTACAAACTTCGAGAGGAGCAACATCACACAATTCCTCATCTTTGAAGGGCTTGATGTCGTACGATAGGCAACATTGTTGGCTGACACAAAGATTGCTTCCTTGGCAGAGCCATCCAATGGTATAGGGTTGCAGGTGCGATGATGCTAGCAGGGCTAATCGCTTGATGATATCTACTGAGATGAGGTTCTTCTGGATACCACTATCAATGATGAAGTTCAACGAAGTGCCTTTCACCACATATGTGAATGAAAGAGGCACTCACCTTCCTCTCGCTCATCTGGTTCACCGAGTTGGATCTTGGTGGTAGCAATGGTGGCATTTGGTTTTGCTTCAATGATCCATATACCCCTTTCTGGTTTTGACTTAGATTCGAAACCCGCATCTGATTCAGAGTATTTCAACTCAGCCACCAACGAATTCTTTGAGTGACAATCAACCATGTTATGCTAGGGGATTTTATGGAAGTTGCACCACTTCCCGGTATCTTTCTTCATATTTTCAGCGTCCCTCTTTGGTTTCGGCTTAGAATGGTTGTCCTAGGGCTTCCCATATTTTCTTTGTCCTTTTTTATGTGGGGTGGGGATTCCATTTCTTTGCTTTTGATGTGAGGGGTTCCCAAGCCCAAATTTTCGTGTCTTTTGTTTATGCTTATGCTCAATTTTGAGGACATATTGATAGGTCACGCCCAAGGACGAGATGTTCAGAAACTTAATTTCAGCCTAGATGTATCTATGCAAACCACCGCGATATTTGAGCACCATATGTCACTCAAAATCTTTGATACCCAACTTGGTGCGCAAGGAACAGAAGATATTTGTGAACTCTGGCACCACTTGGTCTCTTTCCTGTCACAATATGGTCCATTTTTTATATAGGTTGTCATAACTTTCGACAGGGTGGTATTGTTCCTTAATATAATCCCTGAATGACTCCCACATGACCACGAATATAAATAATGAGGGCTCCTCTGTTTCCTTTTTCTCACAAAAAGTCTCCCACCAATCTTTGACATGGGGAACGAATTTGAGGAGTGCAAAAGTAATATTTTCTTTGTTCGAAAAGTTATGGACAGAAAAATACCCTTCTAGCAGATTCAACCATTTGTCTACAACATCTACGTCTATCTGACCTTCAAATATAGGAATATCAAATTTGATTTGTACCTTGAAGGGGGTGGTGCCTATGCTCAAGGAAGATGCCTTGCATGTTGGTAGTCCCCAAAGGATTTGCGCAAAACTATCCATCATCTTGTTCCTCTATTGCGTGAGGGATTCCTCGAGAAACATTTTGAAAGGATATGTTGTCTCATCGTCTTTCGTTTCTCCTCCCATGAGAGCTTGCTTGGGTGTGCGAGAGCTATTGTCCTCAAGAGAAACAAGTTCTAGACCCAATTCTTTGTACCCTAACCTCGTCGAGGACATGCATTAAGAATGACAAGGAGCAAACCGCTCTGATACCACTGATCCAACTTTTATGAGCAGAACAAAATGAATACAAATTATCATTATTATTAACACAGAACACAAGGAACAATATCAGAGATATAGTAAAACTAGCTTCTATTCAAGAAGGAAATATGTTGAAATTGTAAAATGCAGACTGAAACAAGCTTGCTAGAATTGTGGTGTCTTATCTATGAGAAGAGATGTGACATTTGCATTCATTTGAAAGAAGATGGTTACAATGAGGCTCTCGAATCCTTTTTTACAATAAACAGGAATTCCAAAACCCTAGACATCCAAAAACCTAACACTAGGAGATGAAGCACCAAAAGTCATGTGGGCCCCGTTAGGGTAAGTTAGTACATCAACTTCCTAGGGTCATAACTTTTGCATACGATCTATGTTTTAGGTGCACGATACCCTGTTAGAAAGGTCTATTCAAGGAATATACGTGTTTCCAGAAAACTCAGACTTTGTCAACATTTTGAATTTGGCGAGCCCTAAAAACGTTGTTTAGGGCCTCAAAACAGCCTAGGAAGTTCGGGACCCAAAAACTAGAAACAAAATTGCCAAACTGAAAAACTGTCAAAATGATCTAGTTGGAATAGGTGGGAGGCCATTGACATCCATATGGATCAACAAATCATCGATGCAAACCCCACTGCCACTTTTGCAACCACAACGATCCACCCAGAAGAACCAACAGGTCTTGAAGAGGGGGAGCCCCTCTTCCATTCACAGATGTGGGTAAAGGGGCCCCATTGCATTTCATTGTTGATAGAGGAAGCCAAAAGAACCTCATCTTAACAAAGGTTGTCAAACATTTGGGATTGCCAACAACACCACACCCACAGCCATACAACATCGGATGGCTTTGCCAGGGACGAGATCTTTGTGTGAGTCGCTTGTCCTATGACATCAAACCCTTCAAAGATGAGGTATTGTGCGATGTTTCCCTGCTGGATGTTTGTGATGTTCTTTTGGGCCAACCATATATGTGGAAGCGCCATGTTATTTATAAGTCTTGACCCCGTAGTGTCATTGTTACTCTAGGGGATCACATCTACAAGATACCAGAGGTAGTTCTCACTATTGTTTTGACAAAACAGTGCAACAAAGTCGTCTCTCATACGATAAATTTTAGCTTCTTTGATATTCGGGAAGAAGGTGAAAAGAAGGACTATGACCTCGGTCCAAACCCCTTCTATCCAATAGAAACAGGTCGATAAGATTGGAGAAAATCACAAAGATTCCTTCTGCACACCGTCATCTCATGTAGTCAGACTAGTTAAAAAGTTCCAACCCCTCCAACATCAGGTTCATGACATCCTTCCACAAGCCAAGCAGTGCAACTTCTCCAGCAAGGCAAGCAACTCACCAAGGTTCAGATTCAACAAACACTTCCTCATCTCCCATGGGAACTCAATGCAATGGAGACCATTGCTTCCTACGGAGGGAGGATTGATCCAAATCGATATTGGTGGCCACCCACCTATTCCACTGGATCAAAGAATATTTTTTCATTTTGGTAGTGTTTTTTTCGTTTTTCGAGTCCCAAACTTCTGGGGTTGTTTCGAGGCCCTAAACGACATTGTTTTGGACTTTAAGTGGGCTAGGGGTCGAAGATGGCATTCCCTGACCCCAACGAAAGTTGTACTTCTCATATATAACTTTTCGATGAGGTGTTGAATGCCCCAAACAAAGATCATATGCAAATGTTATGCCCTTGGGAAGTTGACGTACCAACTACCCCCATCAGGGCCCGCAAACCTTTTGGCATTTCATCTTCAGGGGTTAGGGTTTTGGATTTTCTTTATGTTAAAAAGGCCTCTAGAGCCTCATTGTAAACATAATTATCTTCTTGTGAATGAGCATAGCCATCACATATCTTCTCAAATATAAGCTACCACCATTCTAGCGAGTTCATTCACTTTGTACTTTTACAGTTTTGTACATTTCACTCATTAATAGAAATTTTGTATTAATGTATATATGTGCATCTTTTTATATATCTGATATATCTATGTTATATTATTGGCTCTCTTGCAATATCTCTGTATATTTCTTTGTTATATCTCCACTCTCATTTCGTGCTCAAAATAATCTAGATCAATTATGCTATAAACAAAGTTTTTA
Source organism: Picea glauca (assembly GCA_000966675.3). Lineage (NCBI taxonomy): Eukaryota > Viridiplantae > Streptophyta > Pinopsida > Pinales > Pinaceae > Picea > Picea glauca. The sequence continues at coordinate 210,874 of JZKD02S1050079.1, read as the reverse complement.
GGGCTCATGGATCATGAACAAATCTTCAAACCACCACACGGACCCTCTAAAGGGGATTTTTGGCCTCCAAGTGGAACATGGTTGCTCCTATAATTCCTTGAATAGTAGGGATGAATCTTATGGCCTTTGCATTGGGCATGGTAGGACATAAGGCCCTTAGACCCTAGATCAAGATTCTTGGGAACAAGGGCCATGGACAAGGCCACAGACTGAAAAACATGCCATATATAGGAGATCATTTTCCTTAGAGTGGGTTATGGGTGTCATTAGAAGGTTTTGTGCACTAGGGATGGGCCTTGAGGCCTTGACCATGGTTAGGGGAGAAATCGAGGGAATTGTCTTAAATTAAATATTCTTGAGCTAATAAGCTATGATCAAGGCCTTGAATCACAAGATATACCCTTTAAAGTGGATCTTTGGCATACAAGTGGCATATATACGTGATTAAAAGTGTTTTCACAATAGGGATGGGTTTCAAGGCCTTGACCATAATAAAGGGAGAAAAACAAGGGCTTTACACCATAAATGATTATGTAAGTCGAATTGGTCATGAGCATGACCTCCAACCACAACACATGCCCTTTATAGGTGATCTTTGGCCTCAAAGTGGAATATGAGTACCATTATGAACCATTGTGCACTAGGGATGGGTGTCTTAAGGAATTAGCCATAGTCAAGGGAGGAAAATAAATCCATGATGTCCTTAATGAAGCCTTTAAGGGATGAAGGGCCATAAACTACATAGCATGTCCTCTATAGGGTGTCATTGTCCTTCAAGTGAGATATGGATACCATTACAATGTTTTGTGCATCAAGGATGGGTCTCAAGGCTTTAACCAATGATGGGGAATAAATCTAAGGAAGTAGACCCTAAAGAAATATTCTTGGGCTAATGGGCCATGATCAAAGCCTTCAACTACAACATGGACCCCCTAAAAAGGATATTTTGCATATTAGTGGGATAAATGTTCCATTAAGAGTTTTTTTTCATATTTTATTGGTAGGTGGTATATATATTGTTGAATCATCTTGATAGGTGGTATATACATCTTGATAGGTGGCATATACACTGTTAAATCTCTTTGATATATACTTCTGAATATATCCGAGATGTATATACCACCTACCACAACATTGAATGCTGCACAGCAGGCTGTATATTGCTAGCCCTGACCACACTACATTGACCTACTTACCACGTCACTGAGCAGAACTTTCACGTTGATTTCATTAGTCTACGCCGTATCTTTCCTTCTCTACCCCATTCCAATCAACTGGAGGGTTTTCCCACTATAAGGTATGTTATTAGGTAGAGCAGTAAGATCGGATTGAACTGGCCGTTGGCGTTGATGCTGGAAATATTTAATTCTTTTAACCCAATCACGGGAACACGAGAAATATGGCAAGGAATCCAGGTCACAGGACACATAACTGGTGTGAACGAAACTTCATTGAAAAATAATTGACTATAATCAAAGAACCCTTCGTCAACGAAACATCAGTTTGTAACAATCCATTCAAAGTCGGCGCTGACAAAAAACTAGAATCATGCATTTTATTCTGTAACCTAATCTGTAGGGCAATCCTAGATGATTGGAAATTGCAATTTAGAGAATTGTAATACGTTACATGTGCTTGACAACTTGGATGGAAGCGGCGTGTCCAATAATTCTTTCGTGTGTATGAAGATCACAATGAACGCGTTCTTTGATTATAACAATATGAGAGAAAAACTTGAAAGTTCATTAAATATTATTTAACTATTTTAAAGTAATATTCTAGTCTCCATTCGTTATTTCGATGGCCGCGAAAACTAAGAATATCATTCAGTTCCAGAAGTTGTCTACTGAAATTGAACAGTCCCATGATACTTTAGAGAAGTCTGTCAATTACCCATGTGATATCCACTATCGTGAGAAAAATAGACAACTTTGAAGGGCAATCATTTGAGCGTCAGTGTGTTATTTTTCATGATCCGCCTCACTCACACACATGCTCAAGCTGATCACAATCTCCAATCCTTTGCCAGCAAAGTATATGGAATGTTTCCAAGAATTCTTGGGAGATTGTGTTGAACAACATCATGAGGACATTAGAGAGTAGTATGTGAAACAGAGATGCAAGGGCAAGATTAAAAGGATATGAACAAAGAAAATCTCAAAATGAGAAGGACATCAACAATGAAATAGAACTATGAAAATCCTCTCTTTCTGGCCCGATGAACCTAAGTTTTTCAGAATGCCAGCAATGGCCTATGTTAAATATTTTTGTTGCATTTATTATTAGTATTATGGGATGGGAGTCTTATGTTAAATATTTTTGTGGCATTTATTATTATTTATTATTATGGGATGGGAGTAGGAAAAAGACTCACACTCTACTAAATTAAAAACATTTCACATTCCCACATAGATGGCAGATCCTTGATATGTTCAATGTTTATTCTCAAACTGTGTCCATAATTGAATTTATATATGTGTAAATCAATATTCTCCCAACTAGCTCTAATTACTTGTCTTAATACAAGGTATGCCTTCATTTATGAATTACTTAAGAATTTAACATTACTGTTTCATTCTCCTTTGTATTGTTTTCATATTGGCCTTCTCTCATGTTTTTGGAATTTTATGGAAAACTATAATATCTTATATTTGAAATGAATATATCAATTTTCAATAGTCAAAGACAAATACATTGGAATTTTTATAGAAGAAATCATCTTATACTTAAAATGAATATATCAGTTCCAAATACATTGGGAATTTCATCTAAGACATCATCTTATACTTGAAATGAATATATCAATTTCCAATAGTCAAGGACAAATACTAGATTTTATTAGGGACCATTTTAAATTGATATTGGGCTCCATAAAATATCAACTAAAATGAAAACCTTGCAAAGTCAATAATTTATTTATATTTTATTGGTATAGGGTCCTTGTACAAAGTTTATGGTAGAAAAAGTAATATTGAAAAATTAATTTCATAGAAGACATCATCTTATAATTGAAATGAATATATCAATTCCAAATACATTGGGAATTTCATCAAAGACATTATCTTCTTGCGAATGAGTGGAGCCATCACATCTCTTTTCAGAGATAAGCTGTCGCAATTCTACTAGGTTCATTCACTCTGTATTTTTAGAGTTATGTACATATTCTAGGGTTAGGGTTTTGGATTTTCTTTATGTTAAAAAGGCCTCTAGAGCCTCATTGTAAACATCATTATCTTCTTGCGAATGAGTGTAGCCATCACATCTCTTCTCAGAGATAAGATGCCACCATTCTACTGGGTTCATTCACTCTGTATTTTTAGATTTATGTACATTTCGCTCATTAATAGAAATTGTGTATTATTATATATATGTGCCTCTTGTTATATACCCGATATATCTCTATTATATCATTGCCTCACTTGCAATATCTCTATATATTTCTTTGTTATATCTCTACTCTCATTTCCTGCTCAAAATAATCTGTATTAGTGGTATCAAGCAGGCTATTCTTGGTCATTTTTTCAATGCAAGTGCTATGTGAGGTTTGAGTATAGAAAGTTGGGTCTCGAGCTTGTCTCTCTCGAGGAAAATCGCTCTCACACGCCCAATAAACCCTCCATGGCAGAAGAAAAGAGAAATGACGAAGCATAAGATTCTATTAATCTATTTCTCGAGCAATCTCTCACTCGGAAGAGGGACGAAATGATGGAGAATTTTTCCCAAATCCTTTGATGCCTGCCGATAACAACAGATGCATCTTCATCAAAAAACCACTTTGGAGGAACCGCTCCTTTCAAGGTACAAGTTAATTTTGATATTCCCATATTTTAGGGTAAAATAAATGTAGATGCTCTGGAGAAATGGTTAAATTTGCTAGAAGGTTATTTCTCTGTGCACAATTTTTTCGACATGGAAAAGATCACCTTCGCACTCCTTAAGGCTCTCCCCCATGTCAAACTTTGGTGGGAAACTTGTTGTGAGCAAATTTCCACAGAGGATTCTAGAATGTTTGAGGCCGAACCCACTTGGGAATCTTCTGTAGATGTAGTCAAGGAACAATATTACCCTGTTGGAAACTATGAAGACCCCACTACCATTGTTGCAACCACAACGATCCAACTACAAGAACCAAGAGATCCTAAAGAGGTGGAACGCCTCTTCCATTCATAGATGTGGGTAAAGGGGGACCCGTTGCATTTCATTGTTGATAGCAGAAGCCAAAATAACTCATCTCAGTAGAGTTCATCAAATAATTTGGATTTCCAACAACACCACACCTACATCCATACAACATCGGGTGGCTTCGTCAGGGACGAGATATTCGTGTCAACCGCCTATCCTACAACATCAAGCCCTTCAAGGATGAGGTATTGTGCAATGTTTCCCCGTTGGATGTTTGTGATGTTCTTTTGGCCAACCATATATGTGGAAGCGTCATGATGTTTATGAGTCTTGACCCTGTAGTGTCATTGTTACTCTGAGGGATCATCTTTATAAGATACTAGAGGTAGTTCTGACTACTATTTTGAAAAAAGAGTGCAGCAAATTCATCTCTCATACGAAAAAGTTTAACTTATTTTTTATTACGACAGAAGGTGAACAAAAGGACACTGTGACCACTGCAACCTCGGTCCAAGCCCCTTATATCCAACAGAAATAGATCGACAAGATTGAAGCAAAGAACAAAGATTCCTTTTGCACATCGTCATCTCATGCAGTCAGATTGGTTAAAAAGGTCCAACCCCTCCAACATTAGGTTCACGACATCCTTCCACAAGACAAGCAGTGCAAATTCTCCAACAAGGCAAGCAACTCACCAAGGTTCAGATTCAAAAAACGCTTCCCCATATCCCATGGGAACTAAACATAATGGAGACTATTTCTTCCTAAGGAGGGAGGATTGATCCAGATGGATATCGGTGTCCATCCACCTATTCCACTAGCTCAAAGAAAAGTTTTCCATTTTAGTAGTTTTTTACATTTTTTCGAGTCTCGAACTTCTAGGACCGTTTTGAGGCCCTAAACGACGTTTTTTTGTTTTTTTTTTAAATAAGTTTTATTCGAGGGGGGATGGGGCGCAAGAGTTATTGATTGCATGCCTTGACTCTCGCTAATTTTTTTACTTTTCGGATAGACCTTTCCGACGAGGTATCAAATGCCCCAAACGAAGATCGTATGTAAAAGTTATGCCCTTGGGAAGTTGACGTACCAACTATCCCATTAGGGCCTGCTGACCTTTTGGCGTTTCATATTCCAGGGTTAGGGTTTTGGATTTTCTTTATGTTAAAAATTCCTCTAGAGCCTCATTGTAAAGATCATTATCTTCCTGTGAATGATCATAGCCATCACATCTCTTCTCAGAGATAAGCTGCCACCATTCTAGCAAGTTCATTCACTCTGTATTTTTACAGTTATGTACATTTCGCTCATTAATATAAATTGTTTATTATTGTATATTTGTGCCTCTTGTTATATATATGACATATATCTATTATATTATTGGCTCTCTTGCAATATCTATGTATATTTTTTTGTTATATCTTCACTCTCATTTTGTGCTCAATATAATCCAGATCAGTATATTGGCTATAAACAAAGATTTTATGGATCATGGACCATGAACAAATCTTCAAACCACCACGTAGGCCCTATAAAGGGTATTTTTGGCCTCCAAGTGGAACATGGTTTCTCCTATAATGCCTTGAATAATAGGGATGGATCTTATGGCCTTTGCATTTGGCATGGAAGGAAATAAAGCCCTTAGACCCTAGATCAATATTCTTGGGAACAAGGGCCATGAACAAGGCCAAAAACTACAAAACATGCCATATATATTAGATCATTGTACTTAGAGTGGGATATGGGTGTCATTAGAAGGTTTTTTGCACTAGGGATGGGCCTTAGGGCCTTGACCATGGTTGGGGGAGAAATCGAAGGAACTATGTCTTAAATCAAATATTCTTGAGATTATAAGTTATGATCAAGGCCTTGAATCACAAGATAGACCCTTTAAAGTGAATCTTTGGCATAAAAGTGGCATATATACATGATTAAATTTTTTTGCGAAATACGGATGGGTTTCAAGGGCTTGACCATAACAAAGGGAGAAAAACGAGGGATTTACACCATAAATGATTATCTAAGTCTCATTGGTCATGAGCATGACCTCCAACCACAACACAAGCCCTTTAGAGGTGATCTTTGGCCTCAAACTAGAATATGAGCACCATTATGAACCATTGTGCACTAGGGATGGGTGTCTTAAGGCATTAGCCATAGTCAAGGGAGGAAAATAAATCCATGATGTCCTTAATGAAAAGCCTTTAAGGGATGAAAGGCCATAAATTACATAACATATCCTCTATAGGGAGACATTGTCCTTCAAGTGAGATATGGGTACCATTACAATGTTTTGTCCATCAAGGATGGGTCTCGAGGATTTAACTAATGGTGAGGAATAAATATAAGGAATTAGACCCTAAATAAATATTCTTGGGTTAATGGGCCATGATCAAAGCCTTGAACTACAACATGGACCCCCTAAAAGGGATATTTTTTATATGAGTGGGATATATGTTCCATTAGGAAATTTTTTGCATTAGATATGGGTCTTAGGGCCTTGACAATGATTAGGGGAGGAAAATAAGGTCCTTGATATTTAGATTTAATCTTATAGGTGTTAGGGGACATGAAATATTCCTCAAACAATGACAAAAACCCTCTAGAAATTACCTTTTTTATTGATTGGGATGTGGACACCATTAGTAGGTTTTGCACACAAGAGATGGCTCTCTAACCTTGGGCCCAAAATGAAGCTTATATGGCCTCAGTCCCTTAACTAGACCTCAAGACACCATACTGACCTAGATCATTGCCATCTCTGTGGGATACAAACATCATTAAAATATTTTGTGTACTAGGCATGGGTATCGAGGCCTTTACCATGGTTAACAAAGGAAAACAAGGGTTGCAGCTTGATCTAAATTATTCTCCTAGGGCTCATCATCTTTGGACTCTAAATGCGATATGGGCACCATAAGAAATTTTTAGATGCAATGGATGGGTCTTGAGATCTTGACCATGGTCATGGTATAATCTAAAGGGTCTTAGGATCTAAATAAATATTTTAAGGCCCACAAGCCATGAACAAGTCCTTGAAACACTATAGAGTTGGCCTAAGAGGATATGTTTGGCTTTTGATTGAGATATGTGTGCCATTAGGGGGTTTTGTGTACCAAGGATGGGTTTTGGAGTCTCAGTCATGGTAAGGGGAGAAAATAAATGGCCTTAAATCCTATATAAATATTTTAAAGATATGTTCCATGACAATGGTTTTTTTTAAGTGAAATTTCACTAATTTGACTAAAAACAAATTCTAGTATAATTTAATTCTTTATATATTTATACTTTTCACTTAAAAATAAAACTTTTCCATAAATATATACTAGGATTCCTTAACGTTTTTTCTAAATCCATGACCCACACATCATAAAGTTTAGGGAATATTCACTACATATAAATTTTTAGGTAGTTATTGATAGTAGATACACTTGGGAATACTATGAACTTATATTTGAAATCATGTAAGTGTTTTTATAAGAAAACATTTTTTAATAATTTACCTCACTCTTTTGTTTACTTATTTCAACATGTAGATGGTATACTATGTTGTAGTAGTGTTTTTATATTAGAATTTTTTTAGCAAATTGAAGAAAATATTATGTGTATTTCTAAAGATATTTTGCAATGCTAATGTCTTTTGTTGTAAGTTTTCTCTAATTTCTATGAAAGGTTGATTTTTCTCTAAATGTTCTAATATAGGATGTATGATCTTTTTGTCAATGATGCACAAGTGACACTCATGTATTGGTTTTGTCACCTAATTTTTAAGGTAATAAAAAATATTAATGGGTTATCACCTAAGATAAATGATGCAAAAATTATAAATATGATTTGATTACCAAATAGTTTGATAGTTTATGACTTATTTTATTTGAAAAAAAAATATTTGTTCATGAAGGTGACCTCAAAGCACCACATAGGCCCTCTAAAATGGATCCTTGACCTTTGAGTTGGATATGGGTGCCTACAAGAGGTTTCTTTTAATAGGGATGAATCTTGGGATGATGACTATGGTCGAACAAGGAAACAAGGGACATATGACCTAAATGAAGCTTATATGGATCATAACACAAAACAAGGTCTTGAACCACTACACATGCCATTTAGAAGGGATCTGTAAACACCAACTTGGATACATATGCCATTAGGATATTATTTTCACTAGGGATGGGTGTCAAGGCCTTCATCATGGTTATATGGGAACCATTACGAGGTTTTCAACACTAGATGGTTCACAAGACACAACCCATGGTCCAAGGTTAAAATAAATGTATTAGGTATTAAAATATGTTTTTATGGTTCATGGTTCATGCAAAGGTTCTAAAACCACCACACAAGCCTTGTAAATGGAATCTTTATCCCACAACTATAAATTGGATTCCATTATGAGGTTTGACACACTAGGAATTGGTATTAGGGCCCTAACTATGGTCCAAGGAAAATCATGTAACATTTTCCTAATAGATGAATAAAATATAACGATTAAAGGATTAAACTATGCCAAGATAGGATGATTTTACAATAAAAAACTAAAGTCTTAATCTCTTAATATATCTATGTGCAATGAAAGGAGAAGGTGAACATTCCTACAAATAGGTCATTCCTAATTTTGAGTGGCTAGGATGCTAACAACATTGTCATCACATGGAATGATAGAGTGAAATCCAAGGATGTCACATATGACCATGAACTATGAAATATATTTTAGGCCTTAATGGTTGTCCATGGACCATGGATAGGGCCTTGATACCAATCTCTAGTGTTCAATTTTCTCTTAGTGGTTTCCATATTATAATTTCAGTGTAAATATTTCATTTGTAGGGCCTTGATACCCTATCATGGTCCATGAACCATAAAAACATCTTTTAGTACCTAAGGCATTGGTTTTTATCCCTAGACCATGGGTTGTGTATCGAGAACCATCTATTGTGGAAAACCTCATAATGGTTCCATATGGCCATTTATAAAGACTTGAAACCCATCCCTATTGAAAAAAATATCCTAATAGTGTGTGTATCCCACTTGGTGTTGAAAAATCCCCTCTAAATGGTTTGAGTAGTGGTTCAAGACTTCCCTTTATCCCATTAGGCCTGAAAGTTCCATTTAGGTCACATATCCTATTTTTTTCATCCCTCAACCATAATCATGATCCCAAGATCCATCCCTAGTATGAAAAACCTGTTATAGGTGCCCATATTCCATTTAGAGGTCAAAGATCCATTTTAGAGGGTCTATGTGGTGTTTTGAGGCCACCTTTATGGATCAAATTATTAAAATATTTATAGAGGACTTCAGACCCTTTATTTCCTCCCCTGACCATTGTAAATTCTAATCTTGTACAATATCTACTGCAAACAAATATTCATAAAAGAACAGAAAAGATACAATGGCAAATACAAACATTACACAAAGATTTTTCCCCTAGAAACCCAAACCGGGAAAACCAACATATTCTATATTCATTCATTGTGTTACAATGTTTACAATACAAAATACATATAGGAGCCAGCGACATGCAAAACCCTAACCCAATGACCTGGGTTAATCCAAAATCTTAATTCCTTAATCGGAAATAGAAATCCATCGGCAAAGAAACCATGTGCCAAAAAACCACCTAAATATAATGTGTTCCTGATGCAAAAAAAATAAAAAAATCGAGGGTGCTGCCCCCGAACCCCCATGCGGGGGGCTCCGACCCCTCTAACCCACCTGCACACCCGACATAGACGCTCAGACACTACTACTCGTGCAAAGAATATAACGCATACCCAACATTCTCCCACTTGTTGTTTTCTTTGCACATAATGGGTTACAGGGTTACATAGTCAACAATCCAGGGTAGCAATGCCCATGGATCCTCTACACCAAGAGAACTTCTCAGTGCTCATAGATTTTGTTAATGAATCTGCAAAATTCTTGAAAGTGTCCACCTTCATCAACAATACTTTCTTTTCTTCAACCATGTCTCTCACAAAGTGATATTGAATATCAATATGTTTTGTCTTTGAATGATGAGCTGGGTTCTTTGCCAGAAAAATTGCACTCTGACTGTCACAATCTATTCTTACAGATTGTTGTACCAACCCAATACCTGAACACAATCTTTGTAACCATACTTCTTCCTTACTTGCATGAGTGGCTGCCATGTATTCAACTTCTGTAGTTGAAAGTGCCACTACAACCTGTCTTTTGCTCATCCAACTTATTGCTCCTCCAAACAGGTTAAATACATACCCACTTGTAGATATCCTACGATCCAGATCTCCTTCCTAGTCTGCATCCACAAATCCATGTATATCCACCACTCTGTCCAATCCCGGTCTTCCTTCATAGCACAATCCATAGCTAGCAGTGCCACACAAATACCTGAAAAACCTTTTTATTGTTGTCCATTTCTCCTTCCCTGGTTTTGACATATACCTGCTCAAAACTCCCACTACATGTGCAATGTCCGGTCTAGTACAAACCATTGCATACATCAAACTGCCAACTGCACTGGCATATGGAACA
>JZKD02S1050079.1:113538-171127 GCA_000966675.3 Picea glauca | reverse complement strand
GAAACTAGGGGGTTGGAGCCTCCTTCCAGTTGCAGCTAGAAAACAAAGGAAGTTGGTGCTTCCAATGAATGTAATTCTTCAAGACATATAAGAAAAGGCATTCCGTGGTTTTTTCTCGATTTGGGTTTCCACGTAAAACAGTGGTGTACTGTTTATGTGTATGATTGTTCATTTGTTCATTGATTATTTACTTTGCAGTTATTGGATAATAATGCTTCATTAATATAGCACTTGGATTATATGGTTAAAAGGGATTAAATTGCTCTATTACTGATTCACCCCCCCTCTCAGTAATCCAACACTTCTACTGATATAGGTGTCAATTTTTCAGCCAAAATCCAACCTACGTCCGGGATTTCCTTTGCAAACTGTAGGGGGGTAATGGAGGCGATGGGATTGCCTACCTGTTTAGAATATTTCCTGGGAGTAATGACCAAATTCGGCTCGCTTGGAGGTCTGGAAGCCTCGGCTTCCTGTTTCGGGCCCCCATCTTGCTCTTCTTTATCCTGTTGTTTTTCTTGGCCGGGTGCTGAACCTTTAGATCCTTCGGATTTTGTTTTCTACTCCTCTACTATCGTCAGAACTTCACCCCATAATACTAGTGGAAGGCAACTCCGCCTATGCTCTTGGAATCTGACAACATCAGCCCTCTCTTTGGGCGACAGGGCTTATATTCGAGCCAAAACCTCATCATAAGATTTTGCGCCTCGGAAAATATCATCGTGAGGCGAATTCTCATGCTCAAATCTTTTAAGGCCACAACTAGCCAAATGATTACTCATGACCCTTTGTGGATCATGTTTCCTGAATTCGATGTGAACCAAATTTATATCTTTTAGGGTTGTTACCTCGGCCTTTACATGCCCGAAGTCTAATAATTAATAGGTGTTTAAATGAATAGGAAAAGGTGGCCATACCTTTTTTGAAAATCCTTTCAGTTCTTTACTTATACCGCCAATTAGGGTTTGTCGGGCGATCTCATGACAAGCCAGCCTGTCGGGTATGAGTAAGGGTAAAGCATGCGGACAAACAGAAGCGCCAAAAACCCTGATGTATGAAAATTCTTTCTCCACGTACCAGTCGACCACTCTGCTTAAATTTTCCGTGATGCTATCTGATATCCTGGGTGGAGGATTACCGAAAATGGCAACATGCATCGATACCATCACCCAGTTGAAGATTTCGTATACAAAATCTAAATCCTTGTCCTCCCAAAGCTTAGAATGGTATACATGTACTGGCTTAGCAACCTATGGATCCCAACTCCAATTCATCAAGGGAAAATACATCATGGAACATACTGCGTCCATGAGATATGCGGACATAAAAAATTAAGCAGCTTTCCCGCTCTCTTTTTGCATCCGATATTCTGTAATCTGACTGGTTAGACTATCTGATAACATTTTGGTCCAGTCGAAAGAAGAGCCTTCTGCTACTGAGTATATCAAGGGCACCCATGGGAGGAAAAAATGTGTGGTATATTCCCTCCCATACAATCTACAGGTCATCATTGCTACGTATTTGAACTGTGGTTCCAAAGAAGATATGGAATAAATCCCATTATTGTCTGCCCTAAACTTCGCTAGGTGTGAGACCCACTCCTTAATCAAATCAGATAAAATTTTCACATATTGCTGGCATTCCTTCTGTTTAAAACCCTCTAGAAACTCTGCATTGTATGTGAAGTCTGAAGTGGGTGGTAACTTGTACATCGCCTGTAAGTTTTTTGGTCTAAAGGTCCCAACAATGACCTTCTGCTCATTGATGATGGTTCTGGAAGGGATGTCTACATGATTTATCACCCATCGAATCATGTCATAGTAAGGCAGAAGGCATGTCCTGGCCACTACTTTGTGCATCTCTGCCTAGACAACAATCTTGTATTTGGTAGTCATGTCGCCTTTCTCGTTGTCACTCGAATCGTCCGAACAGTTCACCACATCTGATTGAAAAACCTCTGAGACGTATGACCAGGTTCGCACAGAATCAATGCTCTAAGGTGAAGTATCTAAAACATTATCAGAACCTTGTCCTGAAACCTCAGCGCTTGCCTTGGATGCTTTTCGCGGGGCCATGACAGGGGATTGTAACTTATCTCTTCTGCAATAAAAATGTGTATACATATAGAAGTTAACTTACTGAGAAAAACTTCTCTGTGCGGGATAGAAATGAACTTTATGAATAAAATAGGAAGCAAAAGATCTATATCTTCAAACATTTAACACATCGATGTCCTTACGAACAAAATGGTCCAATCATATTTAGATAGATATTTTGGCAATAAAAACCATATCCTTACTTTGTCATTTCACCTTATTTCCAATTAATGCCATAAAATTCGACGGTTCGTGGCCCAAGCTGGCGCAAGGAAAATTTGAAATTACCCCGTAAACTGTGCATTATTATCATTTGCATTAAACATTGATTATGCTGGCTTGGCTTCCTTAATTAGGATTCAAATCAACATTTCGACGTTTGCTATATCAGGACATTTAACTCTAAACTTTCAAGCCTCTAAAACCCGAGACTGCGATGATTAGATTTAATTAAGCAAGTACGTAAATAAGATTAAGTGTTTTTAATTAATTATGCTTTCATTTATATCGCAACTTCGCGGATCCGGAATTCGAAGGTAAAGCTTCCGGGAGGACTGTAAACCGAGTCACGAAATCCCGAGAAACTTAATCATGGTCAAAACTAATCAACCTTGACTTTAACCTGGGTTACTTAGGTAAAAGTTTCGTGGCTTTATGTTTCAGAGTTTTAGCGGTAATATTTGAGGAGAAAGTGAACGTCGAGACATGAAATCCAGATAGCACTTGACTAGGGTTTACATGGTCTCACTCTTAGCTTTCACCTGAGGTAAGCTTTTAAAACTTTTCGCAACCTCTCACATCGTGGTGTGTAAATATTGTGACTTGTAACTCCCGAAGAGCGATATTCCGAGGTACAAAAAGTGACAACCTTCGTTCAATGATAAAAAGTGGTAACTTATGAAACATCACATCTCCCGCTATTTCACATGTCGAGACTACTGAGATTTTCAGTGGGTGAATGTCACACAGCGAAAAAAAACTTAAGAACCGACATTTGACCTTTAAAATAGATTTGAACCAAATGAAAAAGGCGGCTCCAACATAGGCTCCAAATAGGGATCTCGTTTCCCTGTGAGGCAGGAAGAACAGTAGACCACGTGCCTGTATTGGGTAAATGGAGTCAGTGGTTTCACTTCTGTGAAACTTGCTTTAGGGAAAAGATAAACAGAGGGAGGAAAAGATTTTCGTCTTTTACTGTTGTAAAGCTTCAATACTCAAATATATTTCTCACTCAGCTATAGTCCCTTTCACAAATTTCTCTTTCTCTTTACTGAGTTTAGGTCTACATTAGGACAAATCAAAACAGTTCTAGGAAATCCAACAAATCTTGCAGTTTTTAGCTTACACCCAACGAAATTTATTTGCATTTTTTAATCGGGGAGTCTCGTCTGAACTCAGGATGTGGATCCCGTCTTGAGAAAGTTGATCACCAGAACCAAGTGAAATTCATGTATAACAGCCTTACAGATATCTCAGACATTGCTTCACTGCCAACGGGCCTGTTCAGTACCTCGATGAAGTTATCTTCCCCTTCTTGCTGAATTTCCTTTCACCGCTTCGAAATGTATTTATGCATTTAAATGTTGAGACGAGGGCAATCATTTCTGAATTTCCTTTCATCGTCTCTTCAGACTAGATGTACAATTAGATATAACTTTCCTTTCATCATATGTCTTATAATTTTCTTTTTAGAATACGAAGCGGGGGCAATCAGATTGTATGAGGGGTGATATCTGCGTAATATTTTGCAATGTAGGTCTGTCAACTTACTTTGATTACTCAGTGCCAACCTTCCTTTGACTTTCACAACACCTTGGTCTGCAAGGAGAAAAAAAAGGGGAAACATTTTTCTGGGGGTTTTCCTTCGAGTAAGCCTTAACCCTTCGAAACTGTTGAAAAACCTATAAAAGTCAAGATCTACCTACGCATAACTTGTTTAGTAAGATACCGAGGAGATATGAAGACCAACCTTCTTTCCAAAACACGCTTACATATTTCAAAGTTTAAACATAATCTCTTCTCCCTACGTATATAAATCCGAAAAGACATTTGGCATTTTCAAGAAGACAAATCTGAAGACCGAAAGAAAGGTGACGGACAAATGCTTGTATGTTGAGGGGTAGGGGTTGAAAATTAAAACCGCTTTTTGAAATCCCTTCCCTAGAGATGCTTCACTTTCTGTTTGTTTTACTACCACCTATCTGTGTTTTAAGTTAAAAATATTTGGATTCAGAGCGAGTAACTGTACTTTTTAATAATCAATTGAGTAAAAACATTAGATTTGTGGGACTTTTATGATATTTTGGAGATCTCTTCTTTCTTAAGGGACAAAATTTTTAGGAGTTCGTACCTTTACCATACCATTTTTAAAATAACTGAAAACCTTTTCTGTCACCTGTTTTCGGTGAATGTAAATCGTTGATACATGACCTTCTATTTTCTCCATTCGTTCGTTTAGTTTGCAAACCGAAATCATGTAAACACAAAGAGTGTCCTTTTAAAAAAAATTAAATGTATTTGAAAACCGTGTATCTCTATTTATATTGACCTAAAAAATAAAAATTGAAAACTTACCTCAAGGAAATCATGAAATAGAAAGCAAATACAAACCGATATATACAATGGAAAATCTCAGAGAACTAATTATGTCATGTAGTGTTTTAGATAATGCTCGTTGACAGGGCGTTGAAGATTTTACCATCCATATTTTCTAATAAAAATAAATGTTTTCCTTTGGAAGTTGCGACTCTAAATGGTCCATACCAAATATGATCGAATTTACCGTGTTTCGCTGAATCTTCCTTCCTAGCATCCCATCTTAAGACCAAATCTCCTGGAAGAAACTCTATGTCTTTTGTCTTACGGTCAAATAACGTTTTCATGTCGTCTTGATATTTTTGCAATCTTTCGTCCACCGCTACCCTGTGATGTTGTAATTCGATCAGCTGATTTATTCTCATTGTGACGTGGTTTGGTTCTTCTTTCTCATCTTGCCATAGTTTCATCACGGGAAGTGCTAGCTTTATAGGTAATACCATGTCAGTCTCGTATACCATCTGGAAAGGAGAAATATCGATGGATTTTTTTGTGCCAATCCGATTTGCCCATAGTGCATATTTTAAATGTATATGCCAAGATCTCTTGTTCTCATTCAACACTTTTTTAACTATGTTGATCAGAATCTTGTTCAAAGACTCGGCTAGTCCATTTCCTTGGGGATAATATTCCATATAATGGTCGAGTACAATATTGTACTTTTGGCAAAAACTGATCATAGCCATAGATTTAAAAGCCTGGGCATTATCTGTTACTATCTTTCAGGGGCAGCCGAATCTAGATAAAATATTTTCTTCTAGGAAATCTATTACCACCGAATCTGTAGCCCTCTTGGTAGGAATAGCCTCTACCCATTTAGTAAAATAATCTGTGGCGATTAGGATCCATTTGTGTTGCACGCTGGAATGGGGGTTAATTTCGCCTATAAAATCCAGTCCCCACTGTTGAAAAGGAGCCTCTGTTTTGACTGGAACTAAAGGTAATGTTTGGAGTTTATGATTGCCTGTGAATAGTTGGCAAGGGTTGCAAGCCCTCACTTTGGCATTTACATCCGAGAAAATTTTAGGCCAATAATACCCTGCCCTCGAGATTTTATAAGTTGTCGCTCTCCAAGTGTGATGTCCCCCACACTCCCTCGTGGAGTTCGCTTATGACCTTCTCTGTTTCAGATTCAACCAAACAAACCAAAAGGAATACAAGTGGGTCTTTCCAAAACAATTTACCCTCAGATATACAGTATTTGACTGCATGTAGTTTTATCGTTCTGGCTTTGGATGGAGATAAATCACTTGGGAACTTCAAAGTCAGTAGGTAGGATATTATGTTTTTGTACCAGTCAGAGGATGTAAACTTCTCTTCGATCCTGACTTCACTTGTTTGCTCGTAGAGCTCGTTCATATCTTCCTCTTCTCCACATCCCTGTATGTTATTTATGCCGAGGGATCTGTAATTGGATTCAGCTAAGAGTTTAGCCAAACCTTGACCCTTTATCAGCTTCGTCGACTTTATTTCCAGATCAAATTCTTGAATTTTTGCGAGCCAGCTCCCCTTCTTCCATCACTGTCAGGCTGCACTAAAATGTCTTTTACAGAGCTAGTAGGTACATACGCGATTATCTTTGAATGAAATACATAAGTCATAAAAGCCTTTAATGCCTTTACCATAGCATATGCTTGTTTTTCCATTATATCGTATTTTAGTTCCACATCTCTGAGACTTTTGTTGAAAAAGGCTATCGGTTGTTCGAAACCCTCCTCATTTTTCTGGAGGAGCACTGCGACAATAGTGTGCTCGGAAGCGAATGAGAAAATGAGAAAATCCTTTAGATAGTCGGGGCTTGCCAGTACAGGTGCCTCGCTTATAACCCTCTTGATACGTGCAAATGATTCTTTGGCCTTTGCTGTCCATTTTACCTCGTTTTTTTTCTTTAACATACCTGTGATTAATTTTACAATTTCAGCGAAGTTTGGAATAAACCTTCTCAAAAAGTTTATCTTTCCTAAGAACGACTGGATTTCCTTTACATTTCTAGGAATATTTATTGTGTCTATAGCTTGAACCCTGTTGGGGTCAATTTTAATTCCGTCTCGGGACACAATATGGCCCAAGAGTTTACCTTCTCACATGGCGAAGTGAGACTTTTTAGGGTTTAAAGACAGACCAAACTTGCGGCATTTTTTGAAAGTCTGTTTGAGATGTATTAAATGATCTTCATCAGACTTAGAAAAAACAGTTAGATCATCGAGGTAGATAACTACAAACTTGTCTCTTTCGCTGACGAAAGCGATATCCATAGCACGTTGGAAAGTGGCACCTGCATTGATTAGACCAAAAGGCATTTTATCATACATGAATGTACCCCAGGGTGCAGTGAAAGTTGTTTTTTCTTTATCTTGTTCGTTTACAACAATTTGATTGTACCCAGAGAAATCGTCGATCATAGACATCCTATTTTCTCTGACTACCTTTTCTAAGAAGTGATCCATTTTAGGTAAAGGATAGTTATCTTTTAGGGAAGATTTATTTAAATTTCTGAAATCAACACACAGTCTAATCTCTCCACTCTTTTTTCTAACCAGAACCAGGTTTTCCACCTAATCAGAGTATCTCAGTGGTACTATTATTTTCACGTCTAAAAGCTTCTTGACCTCTCTTTCGACTACGGGTAATAAGATAGGGTTGATTTGTCTAAGCTTTTTCCTAAAGGGTTTGATACTAGGCTTCAGAGGTATCTTGTGTTCGTTCATGGTAGTGTCGTAAGTCCTAAGCTCTTCGTAAGACCAAACGAAAACATCTTTATATCGTGCAAGCAAATATTTATACTTATTTTTCACCTCAAGAGGAAGATATTTTGATATTTTCACCATCCTGGGTTCTTCTTTCGTCCCTCTATCACAATATTTGACCTCTTCGGGTTGCGGTTGAAGATTACATTTTAAAGGCATGTCATTTTGATCGAAAAGTCTCTCCAGGGGGATTAGTCCCTTTGGAATCTGATTATTTTTTAGAACTAACATGCGATGGTTGGAAATTTTTTCTCGGAACTCCTAAGGGTCTTCTCCTTCTTGCATGATCCACGTATGGTAATTTTGATTCTCTTGATTGATGTGAGTTTTAGAAAAGTCACCCACTGCTTCAAGGAACTTTCTAATCTGTTCGTCATCCTTGAAAACCTGCCAGTGTTGTATGTTGTATGGGATGGATGGTTTGTGCCTTACCTCTATATGATATTTTAATTTGAAAGTTGTGGGGGGAGTGAACGTCGAGGCTGCCTTGGCTAACGAATCGGCCTACAAATTTTCGGTGCGTGGGATGAAGTGAATATTTATAGACGAGAAGAAATTCTCCATTAGATCCCATGCACAATTTCTATATGCTCTCAATCTTGGGTGTTTGGCCTGGTATTGTCGATTAATCTGTTTGACTATCAACTTAGTGTCTCCATATACTTCCAGGTTCTTTATGTTCAGTTTCTTGGCAGCTTCCAATCCTAATACTAAGGCTTCATATTCACATACATTGTTAGTGTAGTCTATATCCCATTGAATCCTGTAAGAGAAAGGGACGACAAACCTATTTTCAGGTGCCACAAAAAGTACTCCTACACTGACTCCTTCACATGACAGAGCACCATCAAAAAAAAAATTCCAGATCCCTGTACTATGCATATTTTCATAATCTTTCTCTTCTATATATTTTTCTTATGTGCAACTATATATACCATCATCAAAAGACAAAATACAATTTCCTAGATCTTGATTGGCAATGTAAACGAGAAAATTGTTAGGATTCTGAGGATCGCTCACGGTATAGGCTAGCCTCATTTCCCTGTATAACCTAGTAAGTTTCCCACCAAATACAGGAATTGTGGCATAAGTCATGTCCAGTTGAAGGGATCCCCCGATTTTGGCTCCCCACGACCTTGATAACAATAATCCATATTTTGGGGGGATATCAACAATAACTACATCCATCAGAACACTTTTGACTGGGACCTGTGCAAGGGTGACTACTAAATATTTTATCATACCTAAGAACTTGACTCTTCTTGAATCAAAAGAGTAGAGATCTCTGTAAGGTCGGGTGATCTCGAGGCCTAGTCTATCCATAATAGATTTGGGCATAACATTATGTGAAGCTCCAGAATCTAGCATGCAGTTGTGCAGCAGTCGATCATGCACATTTAGGGTGATATAGAAAGGGGCAACAGTTTCTTTGGCACCCTCGAAATGTGGACCGAAAGTGATATTTGTCTTGTCATCTTCCAAATTTATTTTTTCTGATTGACTTTCTTGGTCCGAACAACCTATCACCTTGGTTATATGTTTTCGATATGCAGGGTTTTTTGCTAATTCAACCAGTGGAATAGGTATTTTGATCCTATTTATTTCATTTTTGACACTAAAACCACCCCCACCTTTGTCCATTTCTCTAGTTAAAACCTTGAACTCTTTCTTCTCTAACTTATTTTTCTGAGCTGATTTATTACTCGTGATCTTAATTACTGGTGTTTGTGTATCGACCATCTTGATCTCCTTTGTTTGGGTCTCAACCTCCTTCGTCTTTGGATCCAATAAGTCAGTCCCTTTAGATGTTTCGTTCTCCTTTGTGATGGGTACATATACTTCACCTCTAAGGAGAATTTTCCTAGGTTGAGAAATCAACGCGGACTTGTTTTAGACCTCAGGTTATACCTAGGTTGGACTTCAGCCATTATTGAATCAGTTACTTCTTGATGATCTGAGACATCTATGTTGTTTATGTCATCATCTGTATCGGAGGGTTGTTGTGTGCTTAAAGACTTCTCATGCTCCTTTAGTTATATAAGGTTGAGTGCATTCATCACCCAAATTTGTCACATATTCTTCCAGACCTTCGAAATCTTCCAGATCTTTTCCTCCTATAATTTTTTCATTTTTTAAAGGGGTTTGAATTTTCTGATCTTCATTTTTAGTCTGCCTTTGTTGATTTTGAGGGTTGGGGTTTCTTCTGAATTCTCTTTTAACGAAAGGATCACTCTTGGATTGGTATAGCTGCATTATGTAAATCTTATTCGACAATTCTTTAATTACCCTAGCCATATCATCCATTTTGTCGTCTATAGATCTATTAGATCCTGAGGGTCCCGCTTGTTCCCTAAAATGTGTAGTTTCTTTGTTCCCTGTT
Organism: Picea glauca; assembly: GCA_000966675.3. Classification (NCBI taxonomy): domain Eukaryota; kingdom Viridiplantae; phylum Streptophyta; class Pinopsida; order Pinales; family Pinaceae; genus Picea; species Picea glauca. The sequence continues at coordinate 161,309 of JZKD02S1050079.1, read as the reverse complement.
TCTATCCTAGCTTTCAACTTACCAGAGGCCATCATGTTGGACTCAATTTCTACAGCATCATCTTGCATTCGGGTTAAGGTAGCCCCCCGCCTTTCTCTTAAGAGAAGGGTGAAGTCGGGTTTGAAAGCTCCTGTGAAGGTTACTTTGGCTACAGGTTGGGAGGATTTGACTTCGGCTGAGATCTTATTATACAGTTTATTAAATATTTGGATAAATTCCATAACTCTTTCTAAATTCCTTTTCTTTAAATATCCGAACTCGTTTAGATAATATAAGTGGTCTTTTCTTTCACCCCATTGTCTAAGAAAGGCATATTCTAAGGCATCGTAAGATAGAATAGACCATGTGGGTAGGCTTCAAAACCAGGTTCGTACCGGTCCTTCAAATTTTTTGACAAAAAGCCTCGAATACACGTCTTCGTGTTTGAGACCTAGGATATCCGCGAACTAATCAAAGAAGTTTATATGTTCGGCTGCGGTCAAGTCTCCTTCTCCTGTAAAATTAGGTAAGTATTTTATATAATTTTCGGGAAGGTCATGAAGTGGGACAGGTAGAACCAAAGGCGCATATCTTGCAGCCACTTTAGCGAAAACTCTAGGAGGAGGGAGAGGCTCTTGGCCTCCTGCTCCTCTTGGAGCCCCACCACCTCCTAAAAATCCTCCACCTCCGAAAAACCCTCCACCTCCCCCTCCGACGGCTGCCATTGGTACTACTGGATAAGGAAATGGTGTATTGTACAGAGGGTTCTGGAACACTAAAAGTGAATCTTTAACTTCTTCGTGAGACGGGAAGGCCAAAGACGGATGATCGTAGACGCGAGGACTTGGCTCTTTGGATTTGTAGGAGACGTAATCAGGGGACCCCGCGGGTGTGACATTTGAGTATATAATATACTCTTCGAGACTTGGTGATGTCGGGAATTCTGAAAGGAGAGTCGGCGGGATATCAACTGCTGATAAATTTACTGTCGGGCTTTTACCTTTGTGTTTGACAGAGGTTTTCGGAAGGATTTCACTTTTAACCACAAAGATGAATAAAAATGAATAAGTGGTTTTGGGAGGTGTACTATGCGAAGTTGAAGGTTCAAAATAACTTTTTGTCTTGGGTTGCAGGTGTTTACGCTGATAGACTGCAGTAGACGGCTTAAGAGAACCTCTAGCTTTTAGTATTTTTTCAGGATCTAAAACACGAGTGGTATACTTGTTCTCTAGGTTTTGTCTAGTATTCCTTCGACCGGATGCCAGCTTACTTATACGTAGAGTTTCCAAGTGAAATATAAGAAAATCCTTTTAGAAAGTGCTCACTCTTTGTTCATTATCAAAGGGTGAAACTTGAAAATATGTCGTTCTTCCCAGGGAAAAGGTTTCGTAACTTTGTCCCTGGCAGCAACGCCAAAAAGATGTTGTTCCAGAGTCTGTACTTAAGGCTTTAAAAAGTACAGTGTCTAGGCATCCGAAAGTTAGTAAGATGTAAAAAGGAGAAGGGTATACCTTTGGGAAAGGAAGCTAGAGTTGATTTCTAGGTTGTCGTTGCCTGGCTTCCAACTGTTCCTAGATGTTTATATCCCTTTCAATTGTAGCCCATGAACGTTCAAGTTCTATCCGGGTGTTAGCCGTTTTAAGTATGGAATCAAAGAGATTTAAAGTGATATGGGTTTGATCTGTCAAGTCGGGTTCAATATTGGGTTGTCTTACAACAGAGACAGTCATAGAGGAAAAAAAAATTTAAATAACTCGAAAAGTTTTTATGCTGTATCAATTTGATTTTATAAAAGAGAACTTTAGAAATCAATATTAAAATAAAATTGCAAACCAAAGCCCTTTTTTGGTAACTGCGTTATATTTGAAATAAAAGGTGTATGAATTATGGGAAAAACATTAAATTGTCTATAGAATAAGGCTCCTATCGATAGAGAATCTCACTCTGTAAACATAAGAAGAAAATAAGATAAGAAATGGTCTTATGATGCATAAAATATGACAACCTAAAGATTTACAGGTATTGTACCTGCTAGTAGCCAATACAGAGGAAAAACTGTAAAAAATAGATAGCTAAATATTAATCATTGCAGTAGAAGTTTTACTAAATTGCAATGAAAAATTCATCAGATATATATAAGTGAAATAAGAATGAATATGAAATAACAAAGAGAACAAACTCATAACACAGTAGTGACAGAATTAGGAATCTCTGGATTGCTTTGTATTAAGTCTCGAAAAGAGACAGTCTCTATTACAATTAATCAAAAAGGTCCAGCCCTTTTTTCTTTCTTCAAAATGTATATTTATACAAATTTTTATGCGCTGGAATCTCAATAGTTCCATAGGTTTTCAGTTACAATCAAAAGGAGTCAAAACCTTTCGTTTCTTTATCTTTGTTCTCATCTGGTACCCGAAACTTGCCTCTTCACATGCTCCTTGTAAATAACACACTTCTCTACCAGCTGTGATATCAACTTAGATGGCTCTGCTTGATTATTTGCCTCAAAAATATAACAGTCTTTCATCAATAGAGGCAGCTTTCCTTCCACCTGTTGATCCTTGGCATTGATAGAGCATAATAGTATACTCGGTTTAATTAGCCATTTGTCTATTTGCACTATGTATGTTTGAGATATTTGTGATATTTCGGCTAATTATTTTTCTTCCTTCTCCTTGATATTAAGCATATATTTAGTTGTATTGATCTGACCCAGTATCTCCATACCACTTTAACCATCGGAACCCAAACAAATCTCACTTAACAAACCGAAAATTTCTTTGCAATATTTCCTTAGCTTCATAGCTTGTTGTTTACCTTCGGATATATTTCGCTCCCATTCTTTCAATAAGATATTACCCCTGGTTTTCTCTTCAATGGGAAAACTAGAACTACTGCTCGTTTCCCTTCTCGTTGTGGCTATAATAGCCTCCTGGAACACCACCTGAGCTGCTCCGACATCTCTTTCTTTAATAGAGAGGTTTTCCAACACCTGATCAATGAGTTGGAAGCTGCTTTGAATTGTTTATACTTTAACAAGAAGACCCAGTTGTGCCGTCGATAACCTTTTTCTGATCTCTATTGCTTGGGATTGAAATATCCCGATATCGATTACCTGGCTTTCGGTGAATTCTAGTTTGGCCCGAAGCTAGTCTATCAATTCTCCCTGCTGGATTATCTGAGTCTGACTCGTCTGAACCTTCAACTGTGTATGTTCGAGATCAACTTTAAGCCGCTCGATTTCTTTTTGATCTTCTATTCTTACTTTCTCTAAAGTTGCACTTGCCTGATCTTTAGCAACAACCTCTATTGTAGCTAGTTTAGCCTCTAGTGTCTTGATAAAATGATTTTTTCATTTTAGCTGATCTTTTAGGGTCCCGATTGAATATTGTTTCATTGTGGAAAAAGCACCCAATGTTCCTGCTATTTGCATCGCGAATTCTACTTTCTTCATATTTTTCCCATCAGTTAAAATTTTTAATTTCTTAGAGACAGTACCTGCCTCTTGGTAGAGTTCTTGTCTCACAACCACTTTCCTCTTCTTATTGAAGAATAATTCATTTAGAGGTAGCTCTTCTACTGATATAGGTGTCAATTTTTCACCCAAAATCTAACATGTGTCCAAGATTTCCTTTGCACACTGTAGGGGGGTAATGGAGGCGATGGGATTGCCTACCTGTTTAGAAGATTTCCCGGGAGTAATGAATGAAGTCGGCTCACTTGGAGGACTAGAAACCTCGGCTTCCTATTTCGGGCCCCCAGCTTGCTCTTCTTTATCCTGTTGTTCTTCTTGGCCGAGTGTTGAACCTTTAGAGCCTCTGGCTTCTGTTTGCTTCTCCTCTGCTATCGTCGGATATTCAACCTGTAATACTGGAGGAAGTAAACTCTTCCTATGCTCTTGGAATCTGACAACATTGGCCCTCTCTTCGGGCGATAGGGCTTGTATTCAAGCCAAAACCTTGTCACAAGATTTCGTGCCTCGAAAAATATCATCATGAGGCGAATTCTCGTGCTCAAATCTTTTAAGGCCATAGTTGGCCAAATGATTACTCACAACCCTGTGTGGATCGTGTTTCTTGAATTCGATGTGAACAAAATTTATATCTTCTAAGGCTGTTTCCTTGGCCTTTTCATGCCCGAAGTCTAATAATGAATAGGTGTTTACATGAATAGGAAAAGGTGGTGATACCTTTTTTGAAAATCATTTCAGTTCTTTACTTATACTGCCAATTACAGTTTGTTGGGCGATCTCACGACAAGCCAGCATGTTGGGTATGAGTAAGGGTAAAGCATGTGGAGGGACAGAAGCACCAAAAGACCTGATGTATGAAAATTATTTCTCCATGTACCAGTCAGCCACTCTGCTTAAATTTGTCGTGATCCTATCTGATATCCTGGGTGGAGGATTACCAAAAATGGCAACATGCATCGGTACCATCACCCAGTTGAATATTTCGTATACGAAATCTGAAGCCTTTTCCTCCCAAATCTTAGAATGGTATAAATGGACTAGCTCAGCATCTGATGGAGCCCAGCTCTAATTCATCAAGGGAAAAGGCGTCATGGAACATACTGCGTCCATGAGATATGCGAACATAAAAAATGAAGTAGCTTTCCCGCTCTCTTTCTGCGTCTGATATTCTGTGATCCGACTGGTCAGAATATCTGATAACATTTTGGCCCAGTCGAAAGAAGAGCCTTCTGCTACTAAGTATATCAAGGGTACCCATGGGAGGAAAAAATGCATGGTATCTTCCCTCCCGTACAATCTACAGGTCATCATCGCTACGTATTTGAACTGTGGTTCCAAAGAAGATATGGAATAAATTCCATTGTTGTCTGCCCTAAACTTCACTAGGTGTGAGACCCACTCCTTGATCAAATCAGATAAACTTTTCGTGTATTTATCGCATTCCTTCTATTTAAAACCCTCTAGAAACTGTGCATTCTATGTGAAGTATGACGTGGGTGGTAACTTGTACATCGCCTGTAAGTTTTCTAGTCTAAAGGTCCCAACAATGACCTTCTTCTCGTTGATGATGGTTCTGGTAGGGATGTCTACATGATCTTGCACCCATCGGATCATGTCATAGTAAGGAAGAAGGTGTGGCCTGGCCGCTACTTTGTGCATCTCTACCTGGACAACGATCTTGTATTTGGTAGTCATGTCGTCTTTCTCGTTGTCACTGGAATCATCCGAACAGTTCACCACATCTAATGTCAAAACCTCTGAGATGTATGACCAGGTCGCACGAATCAATGCTCTAAGGTGAAGTATCTGAAACACTACCAAAACCTTGTCCTGAAACCTCAGCGCTTGCCTTGAATTATTTTTGCGGGGCCATGACAGGGGATTGTAACTTAGCTCTTCTGCAATAAAAATGCATATACATATAGAAGTTATCTTACTGAGAAAAACTTCTCTGTGAGAGAAAGAAATGAACTTTATAAATAAAATAGGAAGCAAAAGATCGATATCTTCGAACATTTAACACATCGATGTCCTTACGAACAAAATAGTCCAATCATATTTAGATAGAGATTTTGGCAATAAAAACCATATCCTTACTTTGTCGTTTCGCCTTATTTCCAATTAATTCCATAAAATTCGACGGTTCGTGGCCCAAGCTGGTGCAAGGAAAATTTGAAATTACCTCGTAAATTGTGCATTATTATCTTTTCCATTAAACATTGATTATGCTGGCATGGCTTCCTTAATTAGGATTTAAATCAACAATTCGACGTTCGTTGTATCGAGTCTTTTAACTCTAACCTTTCGAGCCTCTAAAACCTGAGACTGCGATGATTAGATTTAATTAAGAAAGGACATAACTAAGATTAAGTGTTTTTAATTAATTATTCTTTCATTTATATCACAACTTCGCGGCTCGGAACTTCGAAGGTAAAGCTTCCGGGAGGACTGTAAACCGAGTCGTGAAATCCCGAGAAACTTAATCATGGTCAAAACTAATCAACCTTGACTTTAACCTGGGTTACTTAGGTAAAAGTTCCTTGGCTTCGTGTTTCAGAGTTTTAGCGGTAATGTTTTAGGAGAAAGTGAACGCCGAGATGCGAAATCCTGATAGCACTTGACTAGGGATTACATGGTCTCACTCTTAGCTTTCACCTAAGGTAAGATTTTAAAACTTTTCGTGACCTCGCACATCGGGGTATGTAAATCTCGTGACTTGTAACTCCCGAAGAGCGATATTCTGAGGTACAAAAAGAGACAACCTTCGTTCAACGATAAAAAGTGGTAAATTATGAAACATCACATCTCCCGCTATTTCGCATGTCGAGACTACTGAGATTTTCAGTGGGTGAATGTCACGCAGCGAAAAAGAACTTAAGAACCGACATTTGACCTTTAAAATAGATTTGAACCAAATGAAAAAGGCGGCTCCAATACCCCCTCTAATTTTTTTCTGTTATGTGTGTTGATATGAATGTATGACGAATGCATATTAATCAGTTTTCATGTACATATTGTATTTTATTACCATTTAAATATGTTCCTATAGTTTTCATTAGTGTCTTAGTTGAGACCTTATCCTTGTTGCGATATTGAATATTTTGATACTAATGAAATTCATAGTTGGCATAAGATTAGAACCTATAGTATGAAATTATCTCCATAAAACGATTCCATTTCCATGATAGGATGAAGTTGCTAAATAAGGCATCAATATGATAATGAGATCTTCCCGAAGAGATATTCAATACTAGATGACTGAAAGTGAAATGGAGTTCACATAGAAGGAAGCCTAGAACATGGTACATATCCATCTGTAATGTGGAAGGAAAAAACTAGTGGTGTGGGATCAAGTGAGGATCAATAGACAAAAAACCCTAGACAATAAATGGATATATGTAATTGTTTTCTGGTTTGGCGAGATAAAAGAGGGATACATTGTGGAATTTGATATTAAGTGGCATACTCCCTTTAGCACTCTAGGACTAAGAGGTGAGTTTCTAGAAGAAATATCATTGTTGATCAATATGTTTTTTTATCAAAAAAAGGTTGATGTAGATGAGGTCTGACACCATGGAAATGTGAGTCCCTCTGTCAAGTGTGATCCATATTTTATGAGCAGAACGAAATGAATACAGATCTATATTATTAACACAAAGATACAATGAAAAATAGCAGTGATACAATAAAACTTGGCTTCTATTCAATAAAGAAATATGCTGAAACTGTAAAATGTTGATCCATATTTTATGAGCAGAATGAAATGAATACAAATTATTAAAAGATGCTTAACACAAAATAATAGAGATACAATAAAACGTGTTTTCTATTCAATAAGGAAATAAGATGAAACTATAAAATGCAGCGGAAAAACAAGGTTGTTGGAATGGCGGTGTCTTATCTCTGAGAAGAGGTGTGACAGTTGCGCTCATTCACAAGAAGATGGTTACAATGAGGCTCTGAAGGAATTTTACAATAAACAGGAATGTAAAAAACCATAGACATCCAAAAACCTAACCCTAGAAGATGAAGCACAAAAATTCATGTGGGCCCCGTTTGGGTAATTTAGTACATCAACTTCTCGGGGTCGTAACTTTTGCATACGATCTTCGTTTTAGGCAAACGATAGCCTGTTGGAAAGGTCTAACTGAGAAGAAAAGTTTTAGACTAGCCCAAGTAAGTGCCTTTCATAGCCACTTGGGCCCCAAATCCCCAAAAAACGTTGTTTAGGGCCTCAAAACAGCACCGAAAGTTTGGAACCCGAAAAACTGTCGAAAAATTGCCAAGGTGGAAAACTATTTTTTGAGCCAGTGGAATAGGTGGGTGGCCACTGATTTCCACCTGGATCAATCCTCCCTCCTTAGGAAGCAATAGTATCCATTGTGTTGAGTTCCCCCATCAAATGAGGAAATTTCTGTTGAATTTGGCACCGGGTGAGCCACTTGCCTTAGTGCAGGAGTTGCCCTGCTTTGACGACTCGATAAAGTTGGATTATTTTATGTCGAGTGCCCTTTATATGTGTGTCCACAATATAATCACTGGATTATTTTTTCATGCATTCAGGGTTGATCTTTGTTGGTGTTAACTTCTCTGTTATCTCTAAGGTGTCCAATAATGGTGGGAAATATGGTCGAAGGAGAGCCACATGAAAGACTGGATGCAGACCAAGGAAGGAAGAATGTTGAGCTCAAAAGCATTGCCGCCCACAACCTTGGTAATGGTGTACGACCCATAATGGAGTGGGTGAAGCTTCTGATGGGGCCCTGTAAGGCGTGCTTTCTGCAAATGCAACCAAAATTTGTCGCCCACCTAAAAATTTTGTGGCACCTGATGTTGATCATGGAACTACTTGTACTTGGCATTAGACTTTTATAGAATATCTTGAACCTGTTGGCGGATGTGTTGGATCCACTCAATGAAATAGGTGGATTTGTCAGCTTTTGGTGGAGCGGGGGATGACTCGGTCGAGGTGGTCGCCAGCGGTAGTGCAACATCCATGAGGCCCAATGGTTGGAATCCCAACCCTACCTGAAAGGGGTTATGGCCAGTTGAGCTATGCAAGGCTCGGTTGTAGCTATGTTGGACATAGGGAATACTCTCATCCCATGTGCAAGGGTATTTTGAATTGTACATGCATAGGATATGTATGACCATCCGATTGACGACCTCATTTTGGCCATCTATTTGGGGGTGGAAGGTAGTGGATTTGGTGAGCTTGGTATCCAACAGTGACCAGAGGCTTGACCAGAATGAGCTAAGGAAACGACTGTCACAGTCTGAGATAATGGTTTGTGGGATCCCAAAATGTACCCATACTCGTTCAAATAAGAGCTTGGCAGTGGCTTCTGTTGTGATGTTCTTCTTGCACGAGGCTAGAATCGCCATCTTTGAAAAGTGATCAACAACCACAAAAACACAGTCATTTCCCCTCTTGATGTACGGGAGGCCCGACATGTATTCCATTGAGATGGATTCACACGGCCTGTTAGGAGTAGGCATAGGGGTGTACAAGCCCTATTTCTTAGTGGTCGATTTGGAAATAGCACAGGCAGTGCTGGACCTGATATACTTGTTGACATCCTGTCAAAGTTTCATCCAGTAGAAATGTTTATGCAACACTGCCACTATATTTTTGACGCCAAAGTGTCCTACCACTCGACTGTAGTGAGATTTTGAAATCAGTTTTGCGAGCTTGCTTGATGGAACAAAGAGATGGCCCAGACAACACAGCATCTCGTCCTGAAGATGGAAATTAGCGACCACTGAGTTGGCGCCCAACATTTGGTAGGTGGTGGATAAGTCAAGCTTAGTCTCATAGAGGTGAGGCCATCCGGAGGTCTCATGGAAGCAAGAGTCTAGCACCATGGTGAGTTTCAGGACTGGAGGTCAGCCGAGGCAGTCAACAATTCGGTTGGTACTTCCTATTTTATACTTGATGTTGAAGTGGAACTTTTGTAAGTATGTTCATCACTTCTGCAATTTTCCTTGGGTCTGCATGAACTGTAGTGGCTTATGATGAGTGTATATGACTGTCTGCTTCCCAAGAATGTAATGTCTCCACTGGCGGCAATCTTGCATAATGGAGTACATTTATTTGTCGTAAGTAGGGTACTTACAGACAACATCTGATAGTGTCTCACTATGATATGCCACGGGGTGGCCGTGTTGAGTGAGAACGACGCCCACAACATAGTCTAAAGCATCTGTCTCGATCTCAAAGGGATGTTGCAGGTCCGGTAATGAAAGTATCGGGGATGAGAACAAATGCTTCTTCAAGTCATCGAATGTTTTTTTTTCGGATAGGCCCCACACAAATTTTGCCTTGCCGCCACCCCTGGTTACTTGGATGAGGGCCCATGCAATATGAGAGAATCTCAGCACGAACCTACAATAGAAATCGGCGAGGCCCAAGAAGCTCTAAAGTTCAGTGAGTGTGGTTGGTTCTAGCTAGTCACGGATGACCTGGATCTTGGTTGGATCCACATGCACACCATGTTGATCAACGATGTAGCCTAAGTAATGGACCTTGTCCATGAAGAAGGTGCATTTTTCCAAGTTTGTATATAGTTTGTGTTGTTGGAGGGTGTGCAAAACCTGTTGAATATGCTACAAGTGTTCCTCCCAAGTCTTTCTATAGATGTGGATGTCATCCAGATACACCACTATAAAAGTATTGGTGAAAGTTCATAGGATATCATCCATCATCCTCATAAAAAATTTTGGTGCATTTGTCAAACCAAAGGGCATGACCAACCATTCATAAAGACCTTCTTTTGACTTGAAGGTAGTCTTCCATACATATGTATGTTCTATTGGGACCTAGAGGTATCCAAACTTTAGATCAATCTTACTAAAGTATTTGTCCCCCGTGAGCTGATCAAAGAGGTCTTCGATTCGGGGAATCGGGTACTGGTTTCGAACTGTGATTTTATTCAGGGCCCAGTAATCAATGCAGAGTCACCAGATCTTGTCTTTCTCCTACACCAGCATGATTGGGCTCCTACAAGGCGATGATATGGGACAAAAGTGCCCCTTGTGGAGAAGTTATTGGATCTGTAAGTTTTAAACCTGTGAATTAAAGAAATGCATATATATCTGAAGAAAAACAAAAATTAATCAGCGGCCCATACACATAGTACACAAAGATTTATACCAGAAACCATTAATCGGGGGAAAAACTTTCAACGCTTCATTGTATATCATTTCACCATTCACCATACAATATATATACAATGTTTTTATTTATTCCGTAGATACCAAACCCTAATCCCTTAATCCAGGATTAATTTAGAAAACCTCTAAAAATATCAAAATCCGCTAAAATAGCAAAAACGCCCCAAAAAAGAGTTGCCCTGAACACCGTCTAGGGAGGGATCGTCAGACACAGTTGTCAAATATGATGCGCCCACACACACACATGCAAATAATATAACACATACCCAACATTCTCCCACTTGTTGTTTTCTTTGCATCCAGGGGTCCACAGGATTATATAGTCAACAATCCAGGGAAACAATGCCCATTGTTACTCTACACCAGGAGAAATTTTTTGTTCTCACAGACTTTGTCAATGAATCTGCAACATTCTTCAAAGTGTCAACCTTTTCTAGCAACGCCTTCTTTTCTTCAACCATGTCTCTCACAAAGTGATACTGAACATCAATATGCTTTGTCTTTGAATGATAAGATGGGTTCTTTGCCAGGAAGATTGCACTCTGACTGTCACAATCTAATCTTACTTCTTGTTGTACCAAACCAATACTTGAACACAATCTTTGTAACCATACTTCTTCCTTGCTTTCATTAGTGGTTTCCATGTATTCAGCTTCTATAGTTGAGAGTGCCACTCCAGCCTATCTTTTGCTCATCCAACTGATTGCTCCTCCAAATAGGTTAAACACATACCCACTTGTAGAACTTCTGCAATCCAGATCTTCAACCTAGTCTGCATCAACAAAGCCATGTATATCCACCACTTTGTCCAATCCTGGTCTTCCTTGGTATCACAATCCATAACTAGTAGTTCCATGAAGATACCTGAAGACCCTCTTTATTGATGTCCAATGTTCCTTCCCTGGTTTTAACATATGCCTTCTCAAAACTCCCACTGCATGTGCAATGTCCAGTCTAGTATAGACTATTGCATACATCAAACCACCAACTGCACTGGCATATAGAACATGGGACATGTCCTCTTCTTCTTCATGTTTCTTGGGACACTGATCTGCAGATAACTTTACACCTATAGGAATAGGAACCTTGACTGATTTACTTCCGTGCATATTAAACCTATGCAATATCGTCTCAACATATTTTCTCTTATTCAACCATAGTTTCATGTTTGCACAATCTCTTTTAATCTCCATTCCTAGAATGAAGTTAGCAACACCGTGATCCTTCATGTCAAATTTGGAGGATAGTTGTGATTTCACCTCCTTGATAACATCCATGTTATTTCCTACTAGAAACATGTCATCAACATACAACACTACATAAATGAAGTGATTACCAACCTTCTTGGAATATACACAGTGATCATCCCTACTTATCACAAATCCCAATCCAAGGATGTATGTGTCAAACTTTTGGTACCACATCCTAGGTGATTTCTTCAAACCATATAGTGACTTCTTTAGCTTATAGACCAGATATTTCTTTCCCTTCACTACAAATCCTTCTAGCTGCTTCATGTATATTTCTTCTTCTAGATCCCCACGTAGGAATGTTGTCTTCACATCCATCTGTTCCACTTCAAGATCAAAATCAGCAACAATAAATAAAATAAATCTAATAGAAGTTAACTTAGCAATAGGATAAAAAATATCACCAAAGTCAATTCCCTCTACCTGGGAATAACCTTTTTCTACTAACTGAGCTTTGTATTTCTCCACTTTTTCTTATGCAATAAACTTCTTCTTAAACAACCATTTACTACCAACATATTTTCTTCCAGTTGGAAACTCAACTATATCCCATGCCTCATTCTTATCCAAGGCATCCATTTCTTCAACCATGGCCTTCTTCCAGAGTTTACTATCCTATGAATTCACTGCTTCCCTGACAGTTATGGGAACATCATCAGTAATAGATAAAAAAAAATTGGAATGGAAATCAGGTGGACTATACCTTTCTAGTTGCCTTCTTTCCCTCACTGATCTCCTCAATACTGGGGTATGAGTTTGTTCTTCTTCTCCTTCATCTTCTTCACATGATTCACATTTTGCATCATCCACCACCAACTCTATTTTCTCAGGTTCTTCTGGCCTTGGTAGGAATTCATGTTTGGAAACATCTTTTACCTCTCTGAAAACACCATCTCGACTGTAAACAATATTTTTGGTTTCTAGGTTCCAAAGCTTATAACCTTTCACACCATCTTTATAACCAATAAAGATACACTTTTCATCTTTTTTATCCAACTTCTATTTTCCTTTGGAACATGTACATAAGAATCACAACCAAACACTCTAAGATGTTCAAGAGAGGGTTTCTTTCCTACCTCGTGTGGAGTTTTATCATCCAACGTTGATGAGGGTGATCGATTGACCAAGTAACATGTTGTACCCATTGCCTCTGCCCAAAATTCTTGTCCTAACTCGACACCACTGAGAATGCTCCTTGCTTTTTCCATCAGTGTCTTGTTCATCCTTTATGAAACTCCATTTTGTTGAGGTGTATATGGAGTAGTCTTCTGACTTGCTATACCACACTTCTTACAGAATTCTTCGAATTCATTTCCACGGAATTCTCCACCATTATCTGCCCTCAATACCTTTATTTTCTTCTTTGTCTGATTTTCTACCAGAGCCTTAAACTCTTTAAATTTATCAAATACCTCAAATTTATTTCTAAGAAAATAAACCCATGTGTTCCTTGAGAAATCATCTATGAATGAAACATAATACATAGATTTACCTAGTGATGGAACATGCACAGGTCCAAACACATCACTATGTATAAACTCTAATATCCCCTTTGCTCTTGTAGCACCATATTGGAATCTTACTCGATTTTGTTTACCATATATGCATTGTTCACATAAATCAAAATCCAGAGTGCAATTAGACATACCTTCAAACATTACTTTACCGTGTAGTGTTCAAAGTCCCTTTTCTCCAATATTCCCCTGTCTTTGATGCCACAACATGGTCTTCTTTCCAGGGACAATATTGGTCTTGTCTTCTTTATTTGTCTGCTCAGGGACAACAGAATTGTTACACCCATTAGTTTAAGTTCTTCCCAACAACTTGTACATATTTCCACACCTAACTCCCCTCATCAACACCATTTCTCCTCATACCATCTTGCAACTTCCCTTTCCTAATACAGTGTCCACTCCTGCATCATCCAACTTGCTTATAGATATTAGGCTCCTGGATAGTTTTGGAATGTGCAGAACCCCAGGGAGAGTACTAATACTTCCATATTTTAGCAACAACTTAACCCTTCCACGTCCCATGATTTTGGTTTTCGAGTCATATCCTAGGAATACATAACCACCATCGTATTTTTCATATTCAAAGAACCACTCCCTATGAGGAGTCATATGCTATGACGCACCTGAGTTGATTAACCATACATCACAGTCTGCATGTGTACCTGTAGATTCCAGGTAAACATCACCTCCTTCTTCAGTGGAGGTTTTCGCCTCTGTGGAAGAGGTACTATCAGATCCCTTTGGTTTATCAACCTTCTTAGACTTGCAATATTTCATATAATGCCCTGTTTTACCACACTTCCAACATTTCCTCAAAGATTTTCCTGGAGACTTAGGTCTACCTGTAGATTTAGATCTCCCCCCCCCGGAAGAATTACCAGGATTCCTATCTTGGGTACGACCTCTTACAAATAAAGCATCTGTACTATGACCATCCATGATTTTACACCTCATCTCTTCAGATAACAAGGATGCAACTACATCCTCATACTTCAATGTAGATTGAGTGGTACTACCAATTGCTACAACTAGATTATCTCAAGATTCTAGCAAAGAACATAACAAAGTAATACACTTTTCTTCTTCTGCCATCATAATATTAACAGAGACAAGTTGACTTACCAGATTATTAAAGGAATTTAGATCTTCTGTCACGGAATCTCCATCTTCCATCCTAATATGATACAACTTCTTTCAAAGAAACAACTTGTTTACCAGGAACTTTGATTGATATAAACTCCCTAATTTATCCCATAGTTCCTTGGCTGTATATTCTCCTGAGACATTCAACAACACCAGATATGCCAAGCAGAGTCGAATAATACTCCTTTCTCTTATGTCCAACTTCTCCCAATCTTCCTTCGACATACTAGTAGGTGGTGTACTAGTAGTTTGTGTACTAGTAGGTTGTGTACTAGTCGATTGTTTACCACTAGGTTGTGTATCAATAGGATGTGTACTAGGATCCACAACGATCCATTGTTCTTTGTCTACAATAAGGTCCTCCATATTGAGCTTCCATAGGTCAAAGTTTTTACCATTCAAATTCTCTATCTCGATTCTAGAAGAGCTCGCCATTCCTATTTCTACACTCGAATCACCACTGCAAAATCTCACACTAAACCCAGGTTTATCACAGACCCAAGATAAAATTGATCTATCAAGACAGAGCCAAACCCTCAACAGCAAAGGCGTCCCTCTGAATCCAAAATTGAGCTCTGATACCACATGTAAGTTTTAAACATGTGAAGTAAAGAAATGCATATAGATTCTTAAGAAAAACAAAATTAATCAATGGCTCATACACATAGTACACATAAATTTATACCAGAAACCCTTAACTGGGGGAAAACCTTTCAACACTTCATTGTATATCATTTCGCCATTCACCATACAATATATATACAATGTTTTTAGGTATTCCGTAGATACCAAAACCCTAATCCCTTAATCTAGGATTAATTTAGAAAACCGCTAAAAATAACAAAATCTGCTAAAATATCAAAAATAATACATACACACACATGCAAAGAATATAACACATACCCAATAGAATATTCCTCTTGATCTCCTCATTTTCTAACAGAGAGCGATGGTAGACTGTCCTGTTGGGTAGCGATGCGCCTGGGGTCATATTGATGGGATGCTTGACCTGGCAATGTAGAAGTACCCTGGTCGGAGAGGAAAAGATATTTGAGTATTCTTCCACGACCTTATCCACTTGCTTCTGTTGTGTGGAGAGATCGACCGTGGAGGCCCTAGATGTGGTTGCAATATTTCTCTCACTCTGAGAGAGAATCATGAAGAAGTCAAATTTCTCGGTCTGATAGATGACCTTCCTGCATTGCTTGGTAGAGATCAAGGAAATATCACTAGGAGGGACTGCCTTGGGTATTCTGTACAATTTTCTGTTCAAAGTAATAATAACACTACGAGGCTTAGAATCATATACAACATGAAGTTTTTATAAATAAGGTTGGCCCAAAAGAACATTTCAAAATTTGAGAGGATAAACATCACACAATACCTCATCTTTGAAGGGATTGATGTCATACGACAGTCGATACGATTGGCTGATGTAGAGATCACTTCCTTGGTGGAGCCATCCAATGGTGTAGAGTTGTGGGTGTGGCATTGTCAGCAAGGCCAACCACTTGACAAACTCTTTTGAGATGAGGTTCTTCTGGCTACTTCTATCAACGAAGAAATGCAGTGGGGTGCCTTTTACCCACATCTATGAATGGAAGAGGCACTCTCCTTCTTCTGGCTTGTCTGGTTTACCAAGTTGGAGCTTGGTGGTAGAAACATTGGCATTGGGTTCCGCATCAATGATTCATCTTCCCCTTTCTGTTTCTGAGTCAGAGTCAGAACTCGCATCTGATTCAAAGGCTTCCACTTCGGCCACCAATGACTGCTTTGAGCATAATTCAACAGTGTAATGCCAAGGGCTCTTATTGAAGTCACACCACTTCCTGGTATATTTCTTTGTCTTTCCGCTGTCCTTCTTTTCTTGTGGCTTGGACTAGTTGTCATGATACTGTCCATCTTTGCTCTATCCTTTGTTATGTGGGTTGGGGCCTCCCTTCCCTAGATTTTGTTGTGATGGGTTCCTAGGCCCAAATTGTCGCATCTTTTGTTTGAGATTTTGCTCGATTTTTACAGTGTATCGGTATGTCGTGCCCAAGGACGATATGTCCATAAATTCCATTTCGGTCTGCATGTATATATGCAAAGCACCGTGATACTTGAGCACTAGATGTCACTTTGAATATTTGATACCCAGCTTGGTGTGCAAGGTATGGAAGATATTTGTGAACTCTAGCACTGCTTGGTCTCTTTCTTGCTGTAGTGTGGTCCATTTGGTATACAATTCATCATAACTTTCAACAGGGTATTATTGTTCCTTAATAGCATCCCTGAAGGATTGCCAAGTGGTCGTGACTATAAATAATAAGGGTTCCTCTATTTCCTTTTTCTCACAGAAAGTTTCCCACCAATATTTGACATAGGGAACGACTTTGAGGACTGCAAAAGTAATATTTTCTCTATTTGAAAAGTTATAGATAGAAAAACACCCTTCTGGTAGAGTCAACCACTTGTATACAGCATATGTGTCTATCTAACCTTAAAATATAGGAATATCGAAGTTGATTTGTACCTTGAAAAGGGGTGGTGCCTCCGCTCAAGGAAGATGTGTCGCTTGTTGGTAGCCGCCGAACGATTTGTGCGAAACTATCCATCATCTCATTCCTTTGTTGCGTGAGGGATTCCTCAAGAAACATTTTGAAAGGTTCTCCTGTCCTATCATCTTTCTTTTCTCTTTCCATGAGAGGTCACTTGGGCATGTGAGATCTTTTGTCCTCAAGAGAAACAAGCTCAAAACCCAATTCTTATTACCCTGACCTCATTGAGGACATGCATTAAGACGATAAGGATAAAACCACTCTAATATCACTGATCCAGATTTTATGAGAAGAATGAAATGAATACAGATTATGAAAAGATGCTTAACACAAAATAAAAGAGATATAGTAAAATTGGTTTTCTATTCAATAAGGAAATAAGTTGAAACTATAAAATGCAGCGGAAAAACAAGCTTGCTGGAATGGTGGCGGATTATCTCTGAGAAGAGATGTGATGGTTGCACTCGTTTGCAAGAATATGGTTATAATGAGGCTCTGAAGGCCTTTTACAATAAACAAGAATGTTAGAAACCCTAGACATCCAAAAACCTAACCCTAGGAGATGAAGCGCCAAAAGTCATGTGGGCCCTGTTTGGGTAAGTTAGTACATCAACTTCTCGGGGTTGTAACTTTTGCATACAATATTCGTTTTAGGCACACGATATCCTGCTGGAAAGGTATAACCGAGAAGAACAATTTTCGATTGGCCTAGGTAAGGGCTTCTAGTAATCACTTGGGCCCCAAATCCACAAAAAAATGTCGTTTAGGGCTTCAAAACGGCTCCAGAAGTTTGGAACCTGAAAAACTGTCGAAACACTCCCAAGGTGGAAGACTATTTTTTGAGCCAGTGGAATAGGTGGGTGGCCACCGATATCCACTTGGATCAAATGCAGACTGAAACAAGCTTGCTAGAATGGTGGTGGATTATCTTTGAGAAGAGATGTGACAGCTGCGCTCATTCACAAGGAGATTATTACAATGAGGCTCCAAAGGCCTTTTTACATCAAACATGAATTTCAAAACCCTAGACATCCAAAAACCTAACCCTAGGAGATGAAGCGCCAAAGTCATGTGGGCCCCATTAGGCTAAGTTGGTACATCAAATTCCCATGGTCGTAAATTTGGCATACAATCTTTGTTTTAGGCGCATGATAGCTCGTTGGAAAGGTCTATCCGAGGACTACACATTATGTCGTCACACTTTGACTTTGTGTACAATGTGATTGTGGCAGGCCCCAAAAACATTGTTTAGGGACTCAAAATGGCCCCAGAATTTTAGGACCCTAAAAGTTAGAAAACAATTGTCAAGATGAAAACTAAAACTGCCAAGATGACATCTCTATGTGATCCAGTTGGAATAGGTGGGTGGCCATCGATATCCAATTGGATCAATCCTCCCCCCTTAGGAAGAAATGGTCTCCATTATGTTGATTTCCCCCATCAGATGAGGAAATTTCTGTTGAATTTGGCCCCAGGTGAGCCACTTGCCTTGGTGCAGGAGCTTCCCTGCTTTGAAAACAAAATAAAGTTGAAACTATTGTTGGCGAGTACCCTTGACCTATGTGTAAATGATATGATCGATGGATTCTTGTTCCATGCAGTCAGGGTTGATCTCTATCAGTGTCAATTGTTATACTACCTCTGAGGTGTCCAATAATGGTGGAAACTATGGTCAAAGGTGGTCCACATTAAACACTAGGTGTTAGCCAAGGAATGGGGGATTGTTGATCTCAAAATCATTTTCACCCACATCCTTGGTGTTGGTATAAGGTCCATAGCAGAGTGGACGAATCTTTCTATGGGGTCCATTAAGGCATTCTTTCTGGAAGTAAAACCAAACTTTATCTCCTACCTAAACTTGTGTGGCACCCGATGTTTAAAATGGCGTTGCTTGTACTTGGCATTGGACTTATACAAAATATCCTGAACCTATTTGTGGGTGTGTTGGATCCTCTCGAAGAACCAGTTAGCTTTGTCAGGTTCAGTTTTAGCATGGGACGAGTCTTCCTGGGTGGCTGCAAGGGGTAGTACAACATCCATGGGACCCAATGGTTGAAATCCCAACCCCACTTAAAAAGTGTTGTGTCCAGTTGAGCTATGTATGGCTCTGTTGTATTTCTGTGGAACATAGGGAAGATTCTCATCCCATGTGCGAGGATGCTTGGAATTATACATGTCCATGATATGCATGACCATCTGGTTGACAACCTTGGTTTGGCCATCTATTGGGAGGTGGAAGGAAGTAGACTTGGTGATCTTGGTGTCCATTAGTGACCATAGGCTCGACCAGAATGTGTTGAGGAACCGGTTGTCCTGATATGAGATGATGGTTTGTGATATCCCAAAATGTACCCACACTCATTCGAAGAAGAGCTTGAAAGTGGCCTCTATTGTGATTTTATTCTTGTAGGCGGCTAGAATCGCCATTTTAGAAAAATGATCAACCACCACAAAAACATAGTCATTTCCATGCTTGCTTGATGGAAGGCCCGACATGTAGTCCATCGAGATGGATTCCCAGGCCCTTTCAGGAGTAGGTAGAGAAGTGTACATTCCTTTTTTCTTAATGGCCAGTTTGGCAATGGCGTAGGAAGTGCAGGACCTGATATACTTACTGACATATTGTCGAAGTTTTGGCTAATAGAAATGTTGTTGCAACATTGCCACTGTATTTTCTATGTTGAAGTGTCATGCCACCCAATTGTAGTGGGATTCCAAAATAATATCTTCTCGCTCACTCGATGGAACACAGATATGGCCCAGGTGGCACAACAACCCATCCTGAATATGGAAATAAGTGACAACTTCATTTGCACCCAACATCTAGTAGGTGGCAGTGAAGTCAAGGTCTCTCTCATAGAGTTGGCACCATCCAAAGGTCTTATGGTCGCAGGATTTTAACACCGTGGTGAGTGCTGCAACTGGTGAGTGGTTGAGGAAATCATCAACATGTTTGGTGCTTCCTGTATTATTCTTGATGTTGAGATGGAGTTGCTACAAGTATGTAGACCACTTCTGATGGCGGTCATTCTTCAGTTTACCTTATGTCTGCATGAACTGCAACAACTTATTATCAGTGTGGATGATTTTCTCCTTCCAGAAATGTAATGCCTCCACTGGCGGCAGGCTTACACAATGGAGTACATTTATTTGTCATAATTAGGGTACTTACGAATGACATATGATAGTGTCTCACTATGATAGACCATGGGGTGTCTGTGTTGAGTGAGAACTGTGCCCACAACATAGTTTGAAGCATATGTCTCAATCTCAAATGGTTTTTGCATGTCAGGTAATAAGAGCACTAGGGTTGAGCACAAGTAGTGCTTCAAATCATCAAAATTTCCCTTACCACCACCCCTCGTTGCTTGGTTGAGGGCCCATGCAATATGGGAGAATCCCAACATGAACCTGCGATAGAAATTGACAAGGCCTAAAAATATTTGAAGCTTAATGAGTGTGGTTGGGGTTGGCCAGTCACAAATCACCTAGATATTGGTTGGATCTACATGCACCCCATGGTCATCAATAATGTAGCCTAGGTACTGGGTCCTGTCCATGTCGAAGGAGCATTTTTCCAAATTTGCATATATCTTGTGCTATCGCAGAGTGTGCAGAACCTGTTGAATATGTTGCAAGTGTCCCACCCAATTCTTGTTGTAGATGACGATGCCATCTAGATACACCACCAAAAAAGAATTGGTGAAAGGATGAAATATATTGTCCATCATCCTCATGAAAGTTGTTGGGGAATTCATTAAACCAAAGGGAATGACAAACCATTAAAAAATACCTTCTTTGGACTTGAAGGCAGTTTTCCATACATTTGTTTTCTCTATTGGGACCTTATGGTAGCCAGACTTCAGATCAATCTTACTAAAGTATTTGTCCCCCTTGAGCTATTCAAGGAGATCGTTGATACAGGGAATTGAGTATCGGTTCTTGACTGTGATTGTATTTAGGGCATGGTAATCAATGAAGAGTCATCATGTCCCGTATTTCTTCTACACAAGCATGATTGTGCTTCCACATGGTGATGAGCTAGGCTGGATGTTCCCTTTTTGGAGTAGTTCTTGGTTCGTATGCTTGATCTCCTCATTTTCTAGTAGATAGTGGTGATAGATTGGGTATCGGTGCGTCGGGGGTCAGATCAATTGAATGCTTGACCTAACAGTGTAGAGGTACCTGAGTGGGTGAGGAGAACATGTCTTTGTATTCTTCCATGACCTTATCCACTTGCTTATGTTGTGTGCAGATATCGGCTGTAGAGGCCATGGATGTGGCTGCAAACTTCCACTCACTTTGAGAGTGAATCACAAAGAAGAAAAACTCCCAGTCTGAGAGATGAATTTCCTGCATTGCTTGGCAGAGATCAATGAAATGACAGTAGGTGGGACTGCCTCAATTATCCTGTACAATTTCCTGTCTAGAGTAATAATAACATTGTGAGGCCTAGACTCATATATAGCATGATTTTTCCATAAATAAGGATGGCCCAAAAGAACATCACAAACTTCAAGGGGATCGACATCACACAATTCCTCATCTTTGAAGGGCTTGATGTCATAGGACATGCAGAACTATTGGCTGACGCGAAGATCGCTTCCTTGGCAGAGCCATTCGATGGTGTATGGTTGCAGGTGGGATGTTGTCGGTAGGGCCAGCCGCTTGACAACGTCTGCTGAGATGAGATTATTCTGGCTACCACTATCAATGATGAATTGCAATGGAGTAACCTTCATCCACATCTATGAATGAAATAGGTACTCGCCTTCCTCTAGCTCATCAGGTTCACCGAGATGGATCTTGGTGGTAGAAATGGTGGCACTGGGTTTCACGTCAATAATCCGTCTCCCCTTTTCTAGTTCTGACTCTTAGTTGGAACCTGCATATGATTCAGAGGCTTTCACCTCATCCACCAATGACTTCTTTGAGAAACAATCAGTAGTTTTATGTCAAGGGCTCTTATGGAAGTCGCACCACTTTCTGATGCCTTTCTTCATCTTTCCATTGGTCTTTTTTTTTATGGCCTAGACTGGTTGTCTTGAGGATTTCCATATTTTATATTTCCTTTGTTTTGTGGGTTTGGGCTTCCCTTTCCCTTCTTCTACTGTGAGGGGTTCCTAGACCCAAACTATCGCATCTTTTGTTTAAGCTTCTGCTCGATTTTGACATCATATCGATAGTTCGCGCCCAAGGACAAGATGTCCAGAAACTCCTTTTTTGTCTGTATGTATCTGTGTATACCTCCATGGTACTTGAGCACCAGATGTCACTCAGAATATTTGATACCCAACCTGGTGCACAAGGTATGGAAGATATTTGTGATCTCTGGCACTGTTTTGTCCCTTTCCTTTCGTAGTGTGGTCCATCTTATATATAGGTCGACATAACTACCAACATGGTAGTGTTGTTTTTTAATAGCATCCCTAGAGGACTCCTAAGTGAGTGCGACTATAAATAATGAGGGTTCCTCTATTGCATTTTGCTCATAGAAAGTATCCCACCAATCTTTGACATGGGGGACGACTTTGAGGAGCGCAAATGTAATATTTTCTCTATTGGAAAAGTTATGGACAAAAAAAATACCCTCCTAGTAGATTCAACCATTTATCTAGAGCGTATCCGTCTATCTAACCTTAAAATATATGAATATCAAAGTTGATCTATACCTTGAAGGGGGCAGTGCCTCCACTCGAGGAAGATGTGTTGCATGTTGGTAGTCGCCGAAGGATTTGGGAAAAACTATCCATCATTTCGTTCCTCTGTTGCGTAAGGGATTCCCTGAGAAACTGTTTGAAAGGATCACTTGTCTCGTAATCTTTATTTTATCCCTCCATGGAAGGTCGCTTGGGCATGTCAAAGCTCTTTTCTTCAAGAGAAACAAGCTCGAGACCCAACTCTTTGTACCTTGACCTTGTCGAGGACATGCACTAAGAAAAATAAGGAGCAAAATGCTCAGATACCATTAATCCAAATTTTATCAGCAGAATGAAATGAATACAAATCTATATTATTAGCACAAAAATACAATGAATAATAACAAAGATACAGTAAAACTTGGCTTCTATTCAATAAATAAATATGTTGAAACTATAAAATGCAAACTAAAACAAGCTTGCTAGAATGGTGGCAGCTTATCTCTGAGAAGAGATGTGACGACTGGGCTCATTCACAAGAAGATAAGTACAATGAGGATCCAAAGGTCGTTTTACATCAAACATGAATTCCAAAACCATAGAAATTCAAAAACCTAACCCTAGGAGATGAAGTGCCAAAAGTCATGTGGGCCCCTTTGGGGTAAGTTGGTACATCAACTTCTTGGGGTCGTAACTTTTTCATATGATCTATGTTTTAGGCATACAATGGTCCATTGGAAAGGTCTATCCAAGGAATACATATTATGTCGTCACATTGTGACTTTGTCTGCAATGTATTTGTGGCGGGCCCAAAAAAAATTGTTTAGGGCCTCAAAACAACCCCGGAAGTTTAGGACCCGAAAAGATAGAAAAATACTATGAAGATGAAAATTGAAACTGTCAAGATGACATCTGTATGTGATCCAGTTATAATAGGTGGGTGGCCACCGATATCCACCTGGATCAATCCTCCCCCCTTAGGAATCAATGGTCTCCATTGCATTGAGTTCCGCCATCAGATGAGAAAATTTATGTTAAATTGGCCTTAAGTGAGCCACTTGCCTTGGTGTAGGAGATTTCCTGCTTTGAAAACACGATAAATATGAACACAAAGGATTACTAGACAAAAAACAAACTTAATCAAGCAATCCAGAAAAGTCACACAAAAACACTCCAAACATAAATTGAAGGCTAATTATGTGACAACCATACTTGATTAGAGGAAAAATCTTAACATTATAGATCAATCAGAGACCTTTTGGATTCGACAAGACAAACCTAACCTCAAAATTCTAATAATTATGCAATTTTCCCAGTTTATAGGGATCGTCATGGTTCACATACACTGCCACCAGCTATGCGTCGCATGACCGTAATACTGCAACGGGCGAAGACTGCAGAAAAAATTGTTTTTTAAAAGACGGGTCTACTTCAGATATACTAGATCTGAGAGATATAGACTTTGAAAGAGAATCAGGGAAGACAACAATTAAATCATAAACATAAATAGAGGATAATTTGGAAAATGATTCTAAACTAAAGAAGAATCAAATATTCTTCCTCGGTGGATTCATGTGTTCTGTTATGGATAAATATCACTAGTATGGTAAGTTATATCTCCATAGGATCTACCTACTTATCCTAGAGAGACAGTGGGGATAGACTTCAAATGATTTTCCCTAATTATAAATATATTCATTTCCTTTTAACCAAGAAGGGTGGTGACCAAACCTATCAATCGACGGTTGTACTCATGTATCTGGATGATGCATCTCCTGAGATATAGCTCTAGCTTGTGGAACCGGCTTCCTGTACACAAGGAGACAAACAATTACTAATATAATTGTGCTTCTAATGTTAGGAAATCCAAATCTACTAGATCTATACCGATCTATTTAACATAATACTGGATCTATCCTAAACAATTGAATTGGACAATGTAGATAGGGAAAAACCAATGATATATTAATGGAAATGAAAGAAATACATCAAGGCTATCATACCTTTAAGTGTTGATGCATTCCCCTTTGGCTCCTTTCTCCTTGCTCCTCCTCAACTTCTTAATCAAACTAGGAAATCCGATTGTGGTTGTTGTATATGGAGAATCACCTCTATAAATCGACAACATAACTCTATAAATGATTCTCCCCCCTTATGCTCAAGAATTTCCTTCTTTATATAGATCCTTGGAAGAGGCTTGGGAGATATTATCGATCTTCTAGAGACTAATGTATACTCGAATGATCTGAGTTCCTAGGCTCATGCCATGAAGAAACAACTCATCCCTCGCTTACCTGTTCGTAATGCAGTGAATCTAGAAGGTTGCAAAGGTCATCACTTGTTGAATTAAGATGACCATCGATGATCATCACTTGTTGTCTCATGTATGTCTCGCGATGACCTAAAAAATGTCCTAAGTCTTGAGATAGAGATGTGTCTTCGCTTTCATCTTATATTGGATTCCCTTATGGCCTTGTAGGGTGTAAATTAAGGTTATACCAAGAAGCATATGCTCATATGACAGAAAATCGAAGGATGTTATGGGTAGATGGAAAATAGGATAAAAAATATGTGTATTGGATAGGGAAAGACTTGTGCAACCCTCCAATATTTTATGGAATGGGATCATATAATATTTTTAGATTTGATGGAGGAGAACGTACCAATTAACAACAATTGTTAGGCATGGATGCTCTCATGAAAGGAACCCTTGAGTGTTGGTGGGTCATGCATAGAGAAAATTTATGAACGTGGGTGTAGGTGGAAAACAACATTTCATTAAGATTTCAGCCATCTAGGGACTTGGAATTGGTAAATATATGTAAAGGAACATAAGATCCAAAGGATCACATCTAGTTTTGAGGAGATGAAAGGGATTGTAGGATCCCTAGGTGAAATGAAGATTCAATTGAAACCTAGTGCCAAGCTTGTGAAGAAGTGACCATATATGTTGAATATGAAGTATAAAGATACAATAAAGAAGGAATTGGATATAATTTTGAGCAAAAGTATAATTTTCCTAGTAGAAGAATCAAAGTGGATCAACCTATGGTAATTCAAAACATAAATATAGGGGAAATTCAGATTTATGTTGACCTTATATCTTTCAATGCAACTTCCATACACAATCCCTTTCCCACACCATTTACATGTGAATTTTTGGATAATGTGGAGGAAGAGAAAGTTATTCATTCATTGATGGATTCTCATGATACCACCAGGTCAGGGTTGCAGAAAAATATAAAACAAATACAAACTTTTCTACTGAAAGGGGGTTATTTGCTTGTAATGTCATGCCATTTGGATTAAAGAATGCACCTATTGTATTATCAAGAATTATTGTTGTTGCATTCATTGAATTTATGCATAATTTTATGGAGGTTTACTTAGATGATTTGACTGTATTCATCCTACTAAAGATTCACATACAAGTGTTGAGGTTGATGTTAGATAGTTGCATACAATTTTAGATTTCATTGAACTTGAATAAGTGTACTATTTTCACCCCATTTGGAGTTTTGTCGAGACATGTTGTTTGCAAGGAGGGGATACTCATAGACCAAGAAAAGATAGTTGTAATTGTGGTCATTCTCCCCCTAGATCTGTAAAGGAACATGCCACACTTTGACATAAAGGACATTATCACAAATTTATCAAGAAATATGCACATCACAACACCACTAGATAAACTTTTTAAAAAGAGATGTGAATTTCATCTGGAGTCCAAAGTGCCAAGGATATTTTGATGTGTTGAAAGAGAATTTGGTTACTACATTGATTCTAATATTCCCTGGCGAGATGAAGTTGTTTCACATATATGTTTATACTTTAGTGATTTCACTTTGCTGAGTGCTTGGACAACCAGGAGAAGGTAATATCAATCATCTTATTTATTTTTCTAGTAGAAAATTATTTGACACATAGTGAAACTACACAAATACAGAAAGAGAAGGCCTTGCAACGACAATTGTCCTACACAATTTTTTTACATCTTTTAGGTAATGAATTAAATTTTCTCACTGGTCACTCTAAGAAACAATATCTAGTGAAAAAGCCAGCACTGTGGGGAAGAATTTGTAGGTGGTTTCTTTTATTACAAGAATTTGATTTTGAAGCGGTGGTCAAGCCCGGGAAGCATAATGTGGGACTTGACCACCTATCTAGGATGGGAGTGTGGAGAAAGTGGAGGTAGTGTGGATAATGATTTTCCTAGTGTGCATTTATTCTAGGTTGAAGAATACTACCAAATTAGTTAAAGAATATTGCATAATTTTTAACAATTGGGAAGGAACTTGAGGGATACACCTATGTAGAGTGACAACAAGTAGAAATCCATGTACAAAATTACCAACTAACTATAGGGTGGATATACAATATTGGTATAGGTAGGATCCTACACAGATGTGTCTTTGAACATGAATGTGATGTATTTATTCACAAATAACATGATGGGGTTGCTCATGGAAACAATGCAGGAAAAGTAATAGCTGAGAAAATACTATGCATGTGATTATGGTGGCCCTCATTTCATTAGGATTCTAAATAATATTATAATCTGATTTTTTTCAGTGTGTGGGAAAACCATCTAGAAGGGATGAACTGCCTTTGTTCCTAATGGTAGCATTTGAAGCATTTATGAAACGGGATATAGATTTGTTGGTCTAATAAATATTCTTACAAAAAGAACTCGAGCCTGCTATATTATCACTATAGCAGAGTACTTCATGAGATGGGATGAAACCATGTCAATTAAAGGTTGCGCTACTAATACTATTGCACGATTCATTTTTTTGAGGATTATAAAAAGGTTTGGTCGTCCAAGGGTTTTGATGAGTGATCAGGGTACACACTTCATCAACATCACAATTTCAATGTTAAATCAATATTTCATGATTCATCATTAGAAAAGTATGTCATACCCTCCATAGTATAATGGGATAGTGGAAGCTTTCAATAAGATTTTTGGACATGCCTTGAAAAATATTTGTAATGTGGAGCGAGATGATTGGGATGAGCATGTTTCTACAGTTTTATGAGGATACATAACTACTTTTAAGTGGTTGAAAAAGCATACTCCATTTGGACTAGTGTATGAAAAAGAAGCAGTGACACCCTTAGAATTTGTTTGTTCAAGTGTATTCATTGTAGTGGCTACAAATATGACTGATGATGAATCTCTTCAAAGGCACTTGGAGTATCTCATGTAGCTAGAAAAATATTGTTTCTTTTTAATATTTAATCAAATGGTAGATAAACAAAGAAAAAAACCTTGGAATGATAGAAATATGTGTTCAAAGGTAACGAAACCTAGATCCTTAGTTTTACTTTACGATAGAAGATTTCTAAATAATCCAACGAAACTTAGGATGAGAAGGTTGGGACCCTTTTGTATTGCCTACATTTCATAATCTAGTGTAGTAAAATTGACAAATTACAGTGGAAAACCAATGAAGGGGTTGGTGAATGGTATATGGTTCAACCCCTACTCTACCTAAAATGAATACCAATGAATGAATGCACAAGTGAAATACATGTACAATACTAGGATTGGAATGTGGTAACAAGATAGTTGGTGATGTGTTGTGATTGAGGTGATGTAGTTAGGGTTTATGATTTGACTTAAAGTTGTTTGTAGGAACTATATATTAGATATTTTCCTTCAAAGGTGGTTGATCAATATAATTTAAGTCATGTTAATAAGAAGAATAAAAGGATCGATAATTTGGAAAGTAACAAACTTAGATAATCTTATTGGACAGTCAAATCAGATAGTGGGAAATATAGATACAAACAAAGAAGAAGCCATTCAAAAATGATCAATGCATGTGCACAAGGAGATTATGACTAAGATAACTAATCTCACAAAGTATATTACCACAACTCTCCAAGTAGCATAACTTACAAATAGGTTGGAACAATTCTAGGAGCATGTTGAAAAGAAGTATGCATGCCTAGAAAATGTACAAAAAACGTATGGTGTGGCTATCTAGATTTGCAAGAAGATAAATATAGAAAAGGGAAAAGTAACCCTCGATTCAGTTGCTAAGTTTCAACATGAAACAGAAACAAACATGACTTCTTAAGAAAATTTGACCCAAAGTTTTAATGAGTTCATTGATCATGTGAAGCAAGAGCTTCCTTCAACAACTTCTATTTTGTAGGGATAGGCCACATTGTCTCGAGAATGAGACAATCATAGTGTTGGGGACTGGTTGGTGCCCTATTTTATATTTTTGAAGACTTTATGCAAAGCTAACCTTTTTGTTCCTAGCTTATCTCTACACCGAGTTTACCTTGCACGAAGAGTTTTGTGCTATGCACCTTATTACTATTCTATGCACTAGATCACATGAATGTAAATGGAAGTAGCAAACTAGTTTATCCTTATGTTAGAGGATGTGTCATAGGAATTTATGATTTTTGTAACTAATTTAGAGTGTATGTAAAGGAATGTAATTAACAAAATAAGGGTTATACAATTAGCTATTGAGAATTAAATATAGATTTTTGTGTGAGAGAATTTGTTGAAGAAGGAAAAATCAAGTTTGGATCTCTCAATCATTGTTTGGAGTCACAATGATTTTATATGGACCGATATTATGTACATAATAGAATAGACTTCATGGTGGTCCCCCCTCTAATTTTTCTATGTTATGTGTGTTGATTTGTTGGCACAGGGGCAGACCCAGGGTTCAACTCCAAGAGCGCACTAACAAGCCCTAACTACTGGCCCTTTCGGCAACACCTGCGAGGTAGATGCAGCATCACCCGAAGAATTTATGGGGGGGTTTCAGGACAAAGATGTCTGCAACCAAGGGGATATCAAGTGGATCTGATACAAGAACAATACAAAATTTATATATCACTTACCAGCTCAAATATAGTCCACACAACTATCTATCATATCTAACACAACAATACAATAACATCATATCAAATGACAGAGGACACAACATAAACCATACACAACACAATATATGCATGGTTCACCCTCTCTCTAGGGCTACGTCCACAGAAATATGCTTTATAATATATTAAGATGAAGCATACAATTCTTGTATGCACTCTTAGCTAGCAGAACTTATGTCTTCTCCTCTCTGCCTCTCCCCTTCCTTCACACCCAGCTGCAGGACTTATATTCACACCCAACTAAAGATCTTACAATACCAGAAGGCTCTACACTTCGCACTTCTCTCTCACACAACAATAATCACTCATGCCAATAATAAAACTAGAACGACCAATACCAACAACAACAACAACAACCCATCCCAGGTTCTTTAGACCTCTATTTATACATTACAATAGTTCACTGACAGCCTTAGGGAAAAACATAGGTGTCAAAACCCTAGATACAAAAACCCTAGGTGTCTAAAACCCTAGGTCAACTTGACCCGCGTTTTCAAGGCTTCACCAGCATGTATGTTCTTCCTTCTCGCGCGATGCTCCAAAGAATCCAACAGTGGCTTTTTCCGCTTGTTGAGTTGTCCATGATCCTTCTTCCTTGTTGATTTGTCAGCCTTGATCTTCTCATTCAATGGATTTCTTTCTCTTACTTCGCTCTGTCTTTTCTTCTCTTTTTCTCACTTCGACCCAGTATCAGTCACTGTGTCTTCCACACAGTTCACGTTTTTCCTTTTCTTCCTTAATCTTTGCTTACTTCCATACCCAAGGGCTAACAGGCCCCCAAAACTCACCCGTGACTCATCCCGAGTCACTTCAGATCTGATCCTTCTGTTTTTCTTCGACCTCAAACTACACAGGGCAACCTTTGCTTTCTACTCTATGCCTCATTTCCTTCCTTGTGCAGGTTGTCTTTTCTATGTCTAGTACCCAGTTTCAACTGCCCCTGGTACCTAGAACCTTTTCCTCATGCTTTTACTGAGAGATGCGAGGCAACTGGTTGTCATAATATAATTTCAACCATCTCCCGTTCACCAACCCTTCCTTCCATTCTCCATTCAAATTCTTCAATTGCGCATCTCCTCCTTCTGTAACATAGGCAACCTCATATGGCCCAAGCCAATGTGTTCTGAACTTTCCTGGTTGCTTCATGAACTGGCTATCATATACCAATACCAGATCTCCTTTCTTAAATGCCTTCTTCTTGATGTGTCTGTCGTGGTAGGCCTTCTCTCTTTCCTTCTATACTTGTTGATGGAATCCTATAATGAATATGTATTCTTCTAGTTCTATCAACTGTGCAAGCCTCTCTTGCACAACGCCAGTATCATCCATATATGTAAAGGAAATGATTCTTAGGCTTGGTACCAAATATTCCATTTGGACAACAACTTCGAGACCATAAACCAACTTAAAAAGGGTCTCCATTATTAGCTTCTTGCAAGTGGTTCTATATTCCCATAGTACTGTTGGTACTCTTAAATCCCAGTCATCCATGTTCACACTGCAAATATTAGTTAGCGTTGTCTCCAAGATTTTGTTGAATGCTTCAACTGTCCCATTCGCTTGTGGATGGTAAGGCATGCTCTTCTGATGATGGACTGTAAATTCCTCAGTCAAGGCTTCAATGGTCTTATTGATGAAGTGTGTGCCTTGATCGCTCATAAGGATCATTGGGCATCCAAGCCTGGTTATGATGTCACCAAATATGAAGCGCGCAGCTGTACTTGCACTACAATCCTTAACTTCTCTTGCTTCGGCCCATCTGGTCAAGTACTCTATCATAGTGATTATGTATCTGGCTCTTGTGCGCTTTCCTGGTGGGTTTATAGGTCCCACGAAGTCAATGGACCATTTCGCAAATGCTTGTAGGGTCAATTGTGGTGCTAAAGGCATTTCATCTCTTCTGGATGGTTTCCAAACTCATTGGAATACATCACAGGCTCTGTAATAGTCCTTAGAATATTTGTGTAGGGTAGGCCACCAAAGGCCAGCTCTAAGAACCTTCTACATTGTTGCTTTCCCTCTGTAGTTTCCTCCTGCAATGCTTTCATGAGATTTGGCGAGGATCAATGGTCACTTTGTCTCCATAACACACCTCCTCAATATCTTATCAGGTCCCATATTGTATAGTTGTCCAGCTATAAGTGAAACATCAGCAGCGCGAACTACTAGTTGTTTCTTCTGGGTGATTGTATACTCACTAGTTGCCATTCATGTTGATAGGAAGTGGACTATCTCTGCGAAGTAATCATCAATCTTTCTAATGGCCATCAACTATGCATCTGGAAGTGTATCCTCCAAGATAGTAGGCTCTTCTCCATGTTCCAACCTTGACAAGTAGTCAAGACCTTTGTTCATGCTTCCTGTCTTAACCACGATCTCAAAATCATATTCCTAAAGTAGCAGAAGCCATCTGCATATTCTCCCCCCAACACTGGCTTGTTAACTAGGTATTTTAGCACAGAGTAATCAGTGAAAATTTTAAAATGTCCTCCTAACAAGTAGTGGAGAAACTTCTGCAATGCATACACCATGACTAAACCTTCCCTTTCAGTGGTGGTGTAATTAATCTCAGTTGTGGATAGCTTCCTTCTAGGAAAGGCTAATGGGTGGTTGATGTCTCATGTTCCTGGTTGTGCTAGCATTGCTCCTAATGTGATATAATATGCATCAACATGCACATGGAATTCCTTGCTCCAATCTGGGAAAAAAAGAATAGGCACAGTAACCATTTTTTGTTTCAGCGTGTCGAAGCACTATTGGCATTCTTTTGTCCAATGAAACTAATAGTCTTTCTTCAAAATCTTCTCCATGGGTTTTGTAATTTGTGCATAGCCTTTAATAAATATCCTATAATATCCAGTATGTCCCAGCGCAGTGCGCAACTATTTGACTAAAGTAGGAGGGGGCAGATCAACTTTAATGGCAATTTTAGATGGGTCTACCAACAATCCCTGCTTGCATACAATATGACCTAACAACACTCCAAATGGTGAAAAGAAGATGCATTTCTTCAGGTTTAAGGCAATCTGACACTGCCTCCACTTGTCCAACATTAGCCTTAGACATTCAATAGGATTTTTAAATAAACTAAAAACAATCCAATCATCAAAGTATGCTTCTAGAAATTTATGTAGAAACTCCTTGAATGATTTGACCACCACCCTAGAAAATATGGTTGGGGCATTCTTCAATCCAAACGGCATAACTGTATACTGGTAGGATCCCCATTCTGTTGCAAATCTGGTCTTATGGCGATCTTCCTTGGCAATCCGGGTCTGATGGTATCCTAAAAATCCATTTGTAAAAGAATATACCTCCTAGCCTCCTACATTATCTAACACTTCGTCAGTAAATGGTGTAGGGAATGGGTCATGCAAACAAGAATCATTCAACTTCCCGAGATCTACACAAATCTTGATCCTTCCTTTATTTTTGTCTTGTACCACCATAGGGCTAATCCACTTTGACTCTTCAACAAGTTCTATGATTCCTTCTTCCAGCAGTCTGTCCAGTTCAATCTTCACTTTCTCCTTATATTTAGGGTTCAGTCTGTAGGGTCTTTGTTTGAATGGTCTTGCATTTGGTTTCAAAGGGATCCTCATCTCTCCCATAGGCCCCTTAATTCCCTTCATATCAGTGAACTTGGTGGGAAACAAGTCCTGATATTCATGCAGTAATTATGTGATCTTGTCAATAGTGGAAGCATCCCAATAGTCTCCAACATTGGCAAGCTTCGGTGTTTGCTCTGTTCTAATATTGACTTTCTTGATTTTGATCGTCTTTCCAATGAAAGGTATCTCAACTCTTGGTCCTTCTATGTCTCTTTGGCCTTTTGTTTCTTCGATGTTCACCTTCCTAGGATCATCGTCTTCATCAGCATTGATGTTGTAACAACCTTGCAGTTTCTGGAGAGGCGCAGTCCATTCGTCCTCTTCTCATTCTAAAGGGAGGCTAGATGCTTCCTTAAACACTTTTTGTTGTACAATATATAATTCTTGGTCTACTGAAGGATATTGACTTTCAAATAAGAAGGTAGTTATAAAACTCTGGGTCATACCTTCCCAATATGCAATGATGAGGTGTAGTTCTTCTTGAAGGTACCACTTGATAGGGTTTGTGTCCAGCATGTTAATGAATTTGTGCACCCACTGCTCTTGAGGAATGGTTCCCCAGGCTTCCTCGCAACTGTGTACATGGTCCTTCAGGCAGCTTCGACCTGTGTACCTCACTTTGCAGCCTTCTACTTGTGCTGAGAACCACATTGTCATCAAAGTACAACATTGTACCCAGTCTATAATGTTGTCCTTGTGTGTCCCCCACCATCTTGTTGGTGTTGATTTCAAGGCCTCATCCATTGCCAACAATCATTTTTGCATGGGTACACTTTCTTCAAAGTCTGACAGGAAGGTTTCTAAAGGATTTAGACCATCAAAGGTGGGTAAGTTACTTATTGTTGTGTTGAACCAACGAACTTCTCTGGTTAACCTAGCGCATCTCCTTGTAGATACTTCATACATTTTGTTCTACCATTTCTCTAGTGCTTCTTTTGAATCAGATGAACATGCATTGTCACTTCGCCATCTTAGGTTCCCATCCGCCATAGGATTAATGTAATCCTGTTGTCTGGCTGTTAATTTGTATATGTTTTCAAATTCATATGTGTGATCTTATTCTTTGATAGGTTCTGTGTATCGCTCACCTTCATCGAGATCCGAGGGTGCAATGAACCTAAGGCCCTCTCCTTCAAACGTCATTCCTATTTTCTTTAAATCAACCACAGTGGAATTATTGAAATCCCAATCAATTCCTAATAGCCCAGGGTAAGGACAGTTGTCATCAACTATCTCAATCACCTCAAAATATGCAAACATCCTCACTCCGTCAATGTCCACAGGGACATGTTCCAATCTTCCAAAGGAGCTTACCTCCTGCTGATTAGACATCCTAAGCCTAATAGGGGAATAGATCAACTTATGTTTTCCCATCAGTGCCCACGTCGGCTTCATCATGACATTGACCTCCGACCCCAAGTCGAGGACCACATAGTTTATACCATACTCTCCAATTTGAGAATTCAAATGTAATTCCTTATTTGTCCTTCTTCTTTTATAGAGTTGGTGTACTACTCTATTAGATAAGGGATCTATCTTTCCTAGCTCATACTATCTGATTAAGTTTTGTAGTTCTTGTACAGGGCTTTCATCCTGAATCAACTTAATACAAGTATATAAGAATTCCATGAGCTTGCTTACCTCTTTTCCTTCTTTTGGAAGAGAAGACTAATCGAATGCCAGAGGCATTCCATATTCTCTTACTTTTGGTTGTGTCTTTCATGAGGAACCTTGATATCCCCTGAATTATTTTATTTCCTCCTCAAACATTTGTTTTTCTTTCTTTGCATCAAAAGTTTGTTTCTTCTCTGCAGCTTTCCTAACTCCTGATTCTTCTATAATTTTTCCTTCGGTCATTTTGTCTTCTCCTGTAATAGCGCCTCCTCTGATCATAATAGCGACTCTAGGGTCTTCTCTACGAGGTTCAATGTATATTAGTTTCACTTGCGGTTTCTGCTGAGGTCCTTGTCTCTCTTGAAGTTTTGCTAGCAGCACAGGACAATCTTCTATAACATGTTCAAATGAACTGTAGTAGTTGCAAGTCATAAAATGGTTTTGATAGTCCCTTGCTAAATGTCTTGGTTGCACGTAGTTGTAACAGATGATCTGTCCTCAACCTCAACCCATACCTCCTCCTCGTCCTCTTCCTCTGAATCCACTGTGAGGGTTGAAGTTTCCTCTTCCTTGAGAATTATACTGTGTAGTGTTTCATTCTTGTTGTACTTCACCTTGAATCTTGTATATGTCTTTGGACCTTTCATGCATGAGGTCATAATCCCTACAATCTCGATAATCATGCCCCACCAACTTACAGAATGTGCAATACAAATTTGTGGGTGTCTGAACATATTTTTGCATGTAATAGCACTCACTAGGGCGATGTTTATTTCTACATACCTCGCACCAGGGTAGCATGACTTTCTTCAAGGGGATCAGATCTCCAGAGGCCAAGTATTGATAAAATAGGGGACAGTGTTCCTTGTCATGGCCTTCTGATTTTCATCTGACACACCAGATGTCTTCTCTTTTATCATTTCCCTTGTATTTCTTCATATCTTCTACCTGCAGAGACAAACTAGTTAGCTGACTCAAGATTTGACTCATACCTAAGATGGATTCTCCCATAGGGGTTGATTCTAACTTCATGGTGATCTCCAGCGCCTCAACCTACAAAGCAATATTCTGTTGCATCATAGGAACTTTGATGTGTGGTAAGAGAGAAGCAATGAACCATTCCTTGTTCTGATCATTTGGGATTGAAAACTCAGATGGCCTGTCAAGGTCTT
Organism: Picea glauca; assembly: GCA_000966675.3. Lineage (NCBI taxonomy): Eukaryota > Viridiplantae > Streptophyta > Pinopsida > Pinales > Pinaceae > Picea > Picea glauca. Next base: position 125,293 of record JZKD02S1050079.1, on the reverse strand, counting down.
AAATCTCTGATCGAACTCCCACACGGGTTCAACTATTCTCTACTTGATTTCTTTTAGTTCTGTAATGCAGTGTGATTCTGACTTAGGTTTCTTGAATTCATCAATTAGCGAAGTCTTAATGGCATTAAGCAGTTTAGGTGTAGCTCCTTGGACAAATTTCATGTACCATCTCAGTGCGCGATCTCTTAGGGTAGTACTGAACTGAGCTCATTTGATATCTTCGTCGGTGATATTCTTAATTCTCCACGCAGCTTCACAGAGAAACCAATGATGTTCAGGGTCTTCAAATCCATCTCCTCTAAAGGTGGGTAACCTCATCTCATCTGCCATAGATATTCCTAGGTTTCCTGACTGAATAGGTAATGAGCTACTTGTACCAATGCTCTGAACTCTCTAAGAACTTAAGTTACTCGAGTTAATTAATTTGGATGAAACAACATGAGGAGTAATAGTAGTTACTTCAATGATTTGCGCAGTTCCTGAAGTGTCTGGCTCTTCTCAGCAAGGTTCTTCAGTATTTTCTTCTCTCGGTCCAATGGATCCTGATTGTTCTTCACTCAATATCTCTTCCTCTTCCCCACTATAGAATCATTCTTCCTACAGAAGAGGTTCTTGATCTCGCTCAAACAAGTTCTCCAAAGGAACTTCTCTGAATATCCTTCCACTACGCGTATGTCTGATCTCTGTGTCGTTGTCGTTGTCTGAATTCTTGAACATTAGCTTTTCCAATCTGACCCACTATTGTATCTTCAAGAATTTCTTCTCATGAAATAGCATCTTGATCTTCAACTTCAGAAAGTGTAAAAATTTTCCTCTGGGTCCCTTAAAGAAATACCTCTCAGATTGGCTATATGACTCTACTCTGTCAACAACAAAATCGGTGATATACCCTCCAATGGTATTATAAAACCAGTGATATACCGCTCTTGACACGACATTATCAACTCTCTTGACCTTCTTGACCAACACCTACATCCAAACCACAGGATGTCTAGCTCTGATCTCAAACTGGGTATCTGCTAACCTAGCTACCCACTCATATAGCTCCTGATGGATTCCTCCAAAGAAAATATCATGTATATCAGTAAAGATATATCTTCCTAACCAATCCTCTATACTAAGATTAGGGTTCTTGTTATGGGCTTCAGCGAAGTCCTTTTCTTGATCCTTTATCCACTTCTAAATCTATGTATTTGATGGAAACCACCTTGACATTCCCTCAAGAAGATTCTTGTCCTAGAAACGAAACCATTTGTTGGCACAGGGGTGGACCCAGGGTTCAACTCCAAGAGCGCACCAACAATCCCTAACTACTGGACCATTTGGCAACACCTGGGAGGTAGATGCAGTCTCACCCAAAGAAGCTATGGGGGGATTGCAGGACAGAGATGTCTGCAACCAAGGGGATATCAAGTGGATCTAATACAAGAACAATATGACATTTATATATCACTTACCATCTCAGATCTACTCCACACAAGTGTCTGTCAAATCTAAGATAACAAAACAATAACAGCATATCAAATGACAGAGGACACAACATCAACCATACATAACACAAGATATACGTGGTTCACCCTCTCTCTAGGTCTACATACACATAATTGTGCTTTATAATATATTAAGATGAAGCATATAGTTCTTTTCTGCGCTCTTAGCTAGCAGATCTTATTTCTTCTCCTCTTTGTCTCTCCCCTTCCTGCACACCTAGCTGCAGGACTGATCTTCACACCCAGCTGAAGATCTTATAATACCAGAAGTCTCTACACTTAGCACTTCTCTCTCACACAAAAATAATCACTCATGCCAATAACAAAACTAGAACAAACAATACCAACAAAAACCCATCCCAGGTCCTTTAGACCTCTATTTATACATTACAACAGTTCACCAACAGCCTTAGGTCAAAACCTAGGTGTCAAAACCCTAGATACCAAAACCCTAGGTGTATAAAACCCTAGGTCAACTTGATTCATGTTTTCAGGGCTTCACCAGCCTGTATGTCCTTCCTTCTCGCACGGTTCTCTAAAGCATCCAACAGTGACTTTTTTCGCTTGCTGAGTTGTCCACGATCCTTTTTCCTTGTTGATTTGTCATCCTTGATCTTCTCGTTCAACAGCTTGCTTTCTCTTACTTCGCTCTGTCTTTTCTGCTCTTTTTCTCACTTCGACCCAGTATCAGTCAGTGTGTCTTCCGCGCAGTTCACATTTTTCCTTTTATGCCTTAATCTTCGCTTACTTCCATACCCAAGGGCCAACATGATGGAAATGCATAATGAATGCATATCAATTAGTTTCCATGTACATGTTGTGTTTTCTTACCATTCAAATCTATTCCTATAATGTTCAATAGTGTCTCTGGTGAAACCTTATCCTTGTTGGGATATTGAATATGATAATACTAATGAACTTCGTTGTTGGCATAAGTTTAGAACCTAAGGTCTGAAATCATCGCTAGCATGTCCCCCTAAGTTTTCTCTTGGATACTAAATCTTGGAGAAATTAGAGTTAAGATACATTGTAAAACATGTCAATACAATTTTGAAGGTGAAGAAGAAAAAACAAAATTGAATTTAAGGAAAAGTACATGTTCATCTTCAAATATGGTGAATTGTACTTGTAGTTTGATGAAGAGTTTAATGAATTTCTACATGGTTTTCCCTTGGAATTGATAGAGTTGGAGCCAAAAATCATCAAATCCAGTGTTAATATGGTGGATAAATGCAATTTCATAAAGCATGACACATACCCTATCAAGTATTGATAGTGTGATGTCACATTATCAAGGTACCCAAATAGTGGCTAGTTAACTAAAGTAGAGACAATATCTTGAGATCCTTTCGCCACTCCTATGATATCCCTTATAAATGTATATGATGACCTATAAATTGTCATGGATATTCTACTAGAGTTGTTTTTCACAAAAAATCTTACAAGTTTCTACAAACTCTTTGTTATGCAATATTTTACTTAAGATCTAGATTTAATATCACTAACTTAGTGAAAAAAATACTAAAATAATATGATATTGAAAATAAAATAAATCTGATATAATACCACACCATTCACACAATGAACACAATATGTATCATAGGAAACCCAATATGGTAAAACCCATCTGAAAGGTAAGGATGATGCCTTGATCTTTTCTTCTAATTTATGCAATGAAAATACAAAGAAAGGAGGACTCACTATGGAGTTACCATAGACACTATATGGACTATATATCTACTAGAGGGTCTTCTACTTCTATTTTCATGTTCACAATATCCCACTCCCTTGATTTTATCAACTATGGATCAATAATCAATACCATAAGAATGGAACTCTTCGCTTTCCTAGTGGCCTAGTATTTAATAATGCTCTAATAGCCATATAGGGTTAGGATTAGATTTTTTGCATGCCTCAACTCCAAATTAAGGTTAGAGATTTAGATACTCTATAATATTTTTTAAAATACACACATGAATAGCTCCACATGTGTTAGTAATGGAAGTTGACATGGCATCCACTCAATACCATGGTAGTCAGCAAGATAGGTAAAACTGCAAGGGGCATAAATTCCTCATACAAACTCTAATTGAGCTAATCTTTGTGCCATTGGAAAGATCTCAATCTAAAGAACACTATTGAGAGGCTAGGTACTTTGTTTGCAAAGTTTTTACCCCAAAAAATGTCATTTAATGCCTTAAATGAGCTTCAAAAGTTTGTACACCCCAAATTGCAAAAATAGGACCTACCTCTAAAATGGGACCTACAAACCTTCAACTCCAAATTTTCTACATAGAAAGTACAAAATAGATGACATACTATGTGGTGATCCATTTCATATCATCCAAACATGTCAGCGTATGTTGTTAAATCCATTCTAGGAAAGAGTAGGTATTAGTTTGTGAAGGTGAGAATCCAAGATTTTAATACTTCTCCATCAAGCATACTATAAAACTTGGGGAAGTTGATGTGGGGTCGAGTTGAAACTTGGAAGTGGGAGGATCAATATTTGTACCAAGAACCATGTTTTTCATTACCTTAGCAATAAATTCAAGAGTGGTCATGCTCTTATCATTAGTTTTCCACATTTGTTGCAAGAGTTGCATTATATCGAGGACCGTGGAATTGTAGAGTGGGGTGGGAGGGTGAGTAACTAGATAAGGGAGTTAAAACCATCCTATATTTATTATCCTTACCATTGAAGAGAGGGTGAAAACCATTTGAATAGGTTCATTCCAATATGGAAGGGTCGCGCCCTTATAGTGGGAAAAAAAACTTTTAGAGAGGAGGAAGACAAGAAGGCCATGGGGAAGAAAATACTTCTCACCCATTACATTGGAGTTTCCCAAGAATAGATGTGAATCCCTTTAAAAAAAACGGATACCATCATATGAATAAACCCACCCATTTAAATAGAAATTATTCCTTTCCCATTGCAAGAAGCTGAAAATATAGCCTAGTGGGTTAGCTCAAGTGGTTGAGTGTTATGAATTACAATTAGGAGGTCATAGGGTCAAGTCCTTTGGCTAGCTTCTCTGTGGATATTGGGCCTCACTCGATGTCCTCATCATTCTTATATATACCATGTGTTTGGACCAAAAATAATATGTCCGTGAGGTCGGATCCAAATCCCCCATCCTCCATTAAATCGGGCTTCGACATTTCCTTGTAAAACACTTCATGAAATATAGTCTATGTTCTCTTTTTTTGCATGAAAATTAGCTCACTAGTCCTCAACGGTCAACCATTGTGTGATCAAGTCTTCAAATAGATCTCAAACATTGATCTGGTCTCCAAACATATACATAATTTTCTCGACACACAAGATTCGTTCGACCATCTCTCTATTAGATAATAACCATTGATCTAACATCCATCATCTCAAAACCACCAGGCTATCAGACCCTTGGGACCTCATCACTCGAAAATTGTCAGATCTAGATATCCATTCAATCTCCATGGTCAATTTGTGATCATGTTCATCGGGACCACAGGGAGTCCAAAAAACTCAACACTACCTCATAGTTTAGCAACCATCATAGCATTGATAAATGGTTACCATTGGTTCTCAGAGTCCTCTTTGTCAAATTATATTCATCAACTTCACTCCGATGGCATGTACTCTAATGTATCCAATGGTCCTTGAAGAGTTATATCAACGGATCTGATCCCATCGTCCTCTCAATGTGCACAATGGTTATCTTTCATCCCTCAATACTTTCATAAGCTAGTTAGGTGAAACCCACATAGATCTACGATTTCTATCACATATCGTTTGCATGCCGACCAATGGTCCATATTGATCCTCAGATATCTTCGTCGGAGTATCACTACTCACAATCCACTCCGACTATTTCTTCTATGATGAACGACAGATATTTTCTACCCAGATCAACGACTCACGTGATTTCTCATAGTCCTTTTCGTCAAAGTATGTGTATCACAATCTACTTCGACCAGGGCATATGAAATGAACGATGATTATTCACTTCAACGGACTATGAATGATGGTCAATATCTATTGCGAATCTATACTTGATGACACATGGATTAGTCATTGTGCTACATGTGGCACTGACATGTAGATGATGTAGCACTAACTTCATGTTGACATCATCACTACCTCCGGCCCTTCTTCGTATACCTTGTTGACTTGGCACTTTGGCACGTGGACTCATCCTTTTAGCTACCATGGTTCTAACATGGTAGTTGATTTGGTTTCTGAGTTGGAACATAATAATTTAGAGTCTTTCATTAGAACACAACTTCACTCCAACCATGGTCTCCGATGGACGGTGGAGATCAACCAAAATCAATGACTCTCATTATCCGTCGAAGTTCTTCATTGTCGGAGTAACTTCACTATACTCCACTCTGATGGATGGAACTCAGATTAATGGTCCAGATCTCTCCCACTACAACTCCAATAGATCCAATTATTCTTCTTCTGTCAGATTTCCAAGACCTCAAACACTTAGATGACAAGATCCAACCATCCATCGGGGAGGAGGTTCAATGGTACAGATTTCCTCAAATCCAATGCTTTATACATTACTTCATTGATGAATCAGAAACATTCATCACAAAGGGTAGAGGTCATTCATGATTGATTGTATATTATTTTCACTCATCGAAGTCCTCCTCCAATTCTAGATCCCACTGTATGGACTTCGATAGTCTGCGATCAATGACCACAATTTCTTCCACTTGTAGAACAAAGGTCATGATTTATTCCCACTTTTAAATTATCTGGTATCTTTGAAGACTGCGATCAATGGCCATGATTTTTTAACATGATGATAAAAGGTCACGATTTCTTTCCGCATTCAAATTATTTGCTAACTTTGATATCGATTGGTTCTCAATTTGTCAAGGAAACCCAGTCCTCAATATGACTTCCATCACTGCAACATTCTTGACATCAATGAAAATATACTCAACAATCTCCCCCTTTTTCATTGATGGAAACTCTATTGTTGAGTTTCTCCCCCTATCAGTGTGCTACTGAGACTTATTATTTTTTGTTTTTTTCTCCCCCTATCAGTGTGCTACTGAGACTTCTTTTTTATTTTATGTTTTCTCCCCTTGACAGTATGCTCCTCTGGTTTTCCTTCTTTTTCTCCCTCTTGTTGTTTACTCCTCTAATATTTCTTCTTTCTCTACCCCTTTGACATCAAGGAAAAATGGTGCATTTACTAAGGGATTTGTTGAATCCCTAGTCTATGTCTAAGATATTCAAATGCATCTTTAGGAAGAGACTTGGTAAACATATCTGCAATTTGTTCCTTGGTAGGAACATACTATAACTTGACAATTTTAACATTTACTTGTTCCCTCAGGAAATGATATTTGATTGGTATATATTTTTTATTTGAGTTTATTACTAGATTCCTGGAAATTCTTGTCGCGGTGGTGTTGTCACATAGTATATAAATTGGATTCTTGTATTATACCTTAATGTTTTGCAGTGTTTGTTTCATCGAGAGAATTTATGTGCAATGGGATGTTGTTGTAATGTACTCTTCGTATGTTTTGGATAAGGATATTGAAGATTGTTTCTTGATTATCCACGATACTAAAAATTTTCCTAGAAAGAATGCTCCTCCACATGTTCTCTTCCTATCATCAACACTACCTTTCCATTCTACATTAGTATATGATGTTAGAGTAAGGTCTTCTCCTTTTGGATACCATAGTCCAAAATCCATTGTGCCTTTCAGGTATCTAAAAGTTTGTTTGACAACCATCACATGTGATTCTTTTGGTGCAGATTGAAATATTGCAAGAAATCCAACAACTATCATAACTTCAGGTCTTCATGCAGTCACATATAAAAGACTCCCAATGATTTATCTATACATGGTGTGATCAACCTCTATTGATTCATCATCCTTAATCAACATGCAACATGTAATCATTGGAGTACGAACAGGCTTGCAATATTCCATATTGAACTTCTTTAGCATATCCTTGATGTATTTTGTTTGAGAAATAAATATACCTTTATTTGACTGAGAAATTTGCAGACCTAAGAAGAAACAAAACTCACCTAGCATGGATATTTCAAATTCTTTATGCTTGTCCTTTGAAAACCTTTGACTCAGATCATCAGAGTTGTTTCCAAAGATAACATCAACTACATATACCACAATGATAATCATATTGCCATATTCTTATTTTATGTAAATGTTACCTTCTATAGTTCCTCTCTTTAATCCTTGCTGCTATAGGTACTTATCAAGCCTTGAGTACCAAGCTCCAGGTTTGCTTCATACCATAGAGATATTTCTTCAGTTTGCACACATAATCTTGATTTTATGATAGATGAAATCCCTTAGGATTCTCAATGAATACTTCCTCCTCTAGATTTCCATTAAGAAATGGATATTAAACATCCATCTGATATAATTTGATACTTTTATAGCTTGCAAATTCCAGGAATATTTTGATGGCTTCTAATATAAGCATTGGAGAAAACGTTTCATCAAAATCTACAGCTTCAATTTGAGCATAGCCTTTAAATACCAATCTTGCATTGTTTCTCACTAAGTTTCCATCCTCTTTCAGTTTGTTCCTAAATACCCACTTAGTGCCAATAAAATTATTGTATTTTGGTCTAGGAACTAGCTCCCAGGTTTTATTTTTCTCAATATTATCTAAGTATTCATTCATAGAATTTATGTAGTTCTCATCTCTACTAGCTTCCTTTAAATTCTTGGGTTCCTTTTTAGACAACAGAGACAAATTTGTTTGTTCTAGTGATATTGTCAATTGTCTTCTTGTTTGGACACCTTCATTGTTATTCCCAATAATCAGTTCTTTAGGGTGATTCTTTTGAACATATCTTGAGGGATTCTTTGTGTCTTGTCTAGGAGCTTCTTCTTCCTCTTCTTATTTATTATTTTTCTCATTGTTTTCCTCTTCTTTTTCATTATCATTCTCATTTTCTTCCTCTTCTCCACCACAACTGGTTGTTGCAAGCAGGTCATTTGTTTTCATCTTGATCCTTCCAAGATTTTCATCATCCACTCTTACATTTTCACTTTCAACAAATTTTTTTGAACTCATATTGAAACATCTATACGATTTTCTTTGAGAGGAGAAACCAACAAAAATACCTTCATCTAATCTAGAGTCAAACTTGCCAAGGTTGTCATTATTTCTCTTTATGTAGCATTCACTTCCAAAAACTTTAAGGTATTTGACATTTGTTGGCCTGCCTTTCCATAATTCATATGAATTTTTGTCACGGTTATCTCAGAGTTGTGCTCTATTCAAAATGTAGATAGTTGTGTAGAATGCATTCCTCCAAAACATGTCTGACAACTTAGCTTGATTTAGCATGGTTCTAGCCATTTCTTGTAGAGTCCTATTTTTCCTTTCAGCTACTCCATTTTGTTGCGGAGTTCTTGCAGCTAAGAAGTGTCTTCTTATTCCATGATCTTCACAGAATTCATCAAATTCATCTGATGTGAATTCTCCTCCATTATCTAATCTTAGGCATTTAATTTTCAAGTATGTTTCATTTTCAACCAATGCTTTGAATGCTTTAAACTTCCCATAATCTTCTAATTTATGCTTGATAAAGGCTACCCAAGTCATTCTTATGTAATCATCAATGAGTAGCATGAAGTAACGATCACCTTACAAACTTTGTGATTTGGTTGGCCCATGGAGATCAGTGTGAATGATTTCTAATGGTCTTGATGTTGAATGTTCCTTGGTTCTGAATCTCACTCTTGTTTTGTTCCCATGTTGACAATGTTTACAAACTAGGTTTGAAATATTGATGATTTTTGGCATGCCTCTTACTGCCTAGGAGTTACTGACCTTAGCTAAGTTTTCAAAAATTAAATGTCGCAATATCTTATGCCATAACCAAATTTCATATGTTTATCCCATACAACACACTTCTCTTCCAATTTTATTTAGAATGTATACAATATTTGGAGTTTTGATTGTTGTTGCTACCAATATGCCAATGTATTCTTTAATAATTATGCATTCTCGAAAGATAAAATAGAGTGTGTGTCCTTGTTCACATAGTTGGCTAACACTTAGAAGATCATACTTCAGATCTTCAACTAGCAGAACATTTTTTGTTGTGGAACTTTGACTTCCAAGATTGACTTTACCTCTTCCAATTATCTTGGAAGATTTATTATCTCCAAATGAAACACTTCCTCCCTTCTCCTTCTTTAGCTTAAGGAATTTGTTTTGATCACCAATCATATGTTTTGAGCATCCACTATCTATGTACCAATATCTTTCTTTGTCTTGATCATGCATTGCTAAATCACATTCTTCCTAAGAACCCTTCTCTTGTTTCTTCCTCCATACTTTGGTGGTATTGTTGAAAACAATATTTTTTTCCATGGGGGGTTGTATCCAAATTTTGTAATCCTAAGCTTTATGGCCAAAATTGTTGCGTTTATAAAATTCAAGATCGTAGTTAAGTAGTGGAGAAAATGAATTTTTGTTTCTTTTGTCAACAAGATTTTTTAATTTGTTGTTCAAATGATTATTTATTGTATCATTGTACATACCTCCATTTCTTCATTGATCATTCCTTGAATATGCTCTGCATTATATTTCCTTATGCCCAAAATTGTTGCATGAAAAACAGTTACCAAGAAAGAGATATCCATACATGTTCACAGTAGGTATTCTTGGTGTCATCACCTTTCTGAATTAATTCTTGTGAAGGATAACAGGTTCTTGTTGGTCATGGTTTGCTTCATTGGAGTTCTCATCATGTTCGATGGGATTGTTTAGGGCCGCAACATAGCTCTTGGGTTCTTCCTTGGTTTTTTGTAATGTGGTGTTGGGATTGTAACCAAGTCTAGTTTTGTCGAATAGTGATCTTTTTTTATTGAGCATATTGTCTAACATCATGGAACTTCTTTTGAATTTTAGACTATTTTTCAACTCAGTTGTAATTGCATCAATTTCCTTTCTTAGGGAAGCATTTTCCTTTTCAAGTTTTTCACAATATTCTTCTTTGTTCTTCAGTTGATCTTTTATTTCCTCTTCAATTTTCTTCTATTCTTCTAATTGAGATTTCATATTAGAGGTGTGTGAAAATTCTTCCTTCAACTATCTATTCTTTCTTCTGAGCGTTTTATTTCATCTAGAGCACAAAGTTATTCTCCTTCAAGATCAATGTCCACTTCATCATTTTCTCCAATTTTTGGGATGTTGTTTTTGTCTTCATATTCATTGGAATATGTTTCTAGGTCCATGAACAAAACATATTCTTTAATCTCTTCATCACTTTCAAAATATGAGTAGTTGTTCTCTTTGGAATAGATATTCTTCTTTTGTTTCTGGAAGTATTTGTTCTTTTGAGTTTTACTCTTTCTTCTTTCATTATAGTTAAAATCACCTTTATATTTGTTTTCCTTATTCTTCTTATGAGGACATTTGGCAGCAAAGTGTCCTACTTCACCACAATTAAAACATTTTAAAGGAATCTTACCTTTATATTTTCTAGTTCCTCTCTAGAGCCTTCTTACAAAGTTGGATTCCTATGCATCAGAATCATCATTGGAGCTATCACTTGATTTTTCTATTTTTATGTTGGTCTTCTTTCAAGCTTTGAATGCTGCTTCTCTTTTAGATATTTTTTCTTGTCCTATTCGCATCTCATTAGCTGTACAAATTACATGCAATTAATCCATTGTCAACGTGTCCAAGTCTTTTCTATCTTCAAGAGTTTATATCTTAGGATTGAATATCATAGGAAGTGACCTGAGAAATTTTTGCACAATATGTTTTTCATAAAATATTTCACCTAAGCCTCTGATGATGTTTACAATTTTATCCACTCGAAGAAGATATGTTGCAATGTTTTCTTCTTCATCCATATTCAGGATTTCAAATTGAATCTTGTGAGTTTTTAGTTTTTCTTGGTTGACGTTATCATATCCTTTATAAGTGTTATGCAGTTTATCCCACATCTCCTCTATTGATTTGCAGTACATAACTTTGGTGAATTTTGATTTTGATAATCCTTCCATAATTGCATTCATGGCTTTTGAGTTATTGTCACTGAGATTATTTGAACCTATATCAAAAATTGTATTTGTTAGAGTTTCATAACCATTCTTGATTGATTCCTAGACATCATATCCTAGTGACTACAGATACACTCTCATTTTGATGCTCTAGAAGGCATAATTTGTTCCATCAAAGTATGGGGATTTTCTTAAGGACAATCTCTCTTGTTTGTCCATGTGAATTGTTGGGATCTACCTTCCAGTGGT
>JZKD02S1050079.1:81307-102768 GCA_000966675.3 Picea glauca | reverse complement strand
CATTGTGCTACATGTGGCACTGACATGTAGCTAACGTAACACTAACTTCACATTGACATCATCACTACCTCCGGACCTTCTTCGTATACCTTGTTGACTTGACACTTTGGCATGTGGCCTCATCCTTTCAACTATCATGGTTATGACATGGTAGATGATGTGGCTTTTGAGCTAACTCATAATCATTTGGAGTACGTCATCATAATTCAACTTCACTGCAACCATGGCCTCTAATGGACAATGGAGATAAATCAAAATCAATGTTTCTCGTTATCCCTCGAAGTTCTTCATTGTCGAAGTACCTTTGCTACACTCCACTCCAATGGATTTCACTCAGATTAATGATCCAGATCTCTCCTGCTACAACTCCGATAGATTCAACAACTCTTATTCTATCGGAGTTCCAGAACCTCAAACACTCTGACAACAAGATCCAATTGTCCATCAGGGAGGAGGTTCAACGATATATATTGTTGCAAATACAACGCTTTATACATTAGTTTTCAATGAATATGAATTGTCCATCATAGAGGGGAGATGACGGTCACAATTGATTGTAGATGAATATCACTCATTGGAGTCCTCCTCCAGTTCTGGCTCCGACTGTATAGACTTTGATAGTCTACGATCAACGACCATGATTTCTTCCACCTGTAGATCAAAGGTCATGATTCTTCCCTCTTTTAAATTATCGGGTAACTTTGAAGAATACAATCAACGACCACGATTTTTTCACATGTTGATCAAAGGTCATGATTTATTTTCGCATTTAAATTATCTGCTACCTTTGATATAGATTGGTTCTCAATTTTCTAGGGGAACCCATTCCTCAGTATGGCTTCCATCACTGCAACATTCTTGACATCAATAACAATATACTCAACAGAGGGTTTCCCGGGATGTGTGTTCCATCGAAAAAAAAAAGAACTGAAAAATATAAGGGCTATGACCATGAAATTGACAATAAAAAAACAAATAAATGAAGAATATGGTTACACATAGAAATTTTTGTCTAGAGAAGAGGCCATCCTTTGGCTACAACAAAATTAAGCCAAATGTAGGACACAAACCTCTTTAAATAATGAAAACTAGTTTCAATTAAAAAAATCCTATAACAAGAATAAGAAAATCATTGGAGGAGATTACCTCCATGGATTGGAAAATGACCCTCCATAAGAAATCCTACCTTTATTTGAGAGCAAATAAAACCCTACCCTTATTTAACAGAGAAAACTTGGGCTAGAAAGGAGAGAAAAAGATTGCTAAAAGAAAATGAAAGAATGACACCATTTAGAGAAAGGAGAGAGTTTTTTTGTTGGGATATAAATTATTTTTTATTTGTGAAAATAGAAAATGGAAGATGTTGACAAGTGTACAAAGGGGATTTAAAGTTTTCTTTTCATTTAAATTTACTTTAATATTTTGTTATGTGAATGCATTAAATGCTTCAATTAGCAATAAAGAATAATTTAAATATTTATCATTATTTCCCTATAGTTCATTTTAAGGAATTTTATTATTGAGAGAAAAAGGCAAGAGCACTGAGAAGCTAAAGTTGAATGTCCACTTCCCATAGCCATTACTTTCATGCACAACTATTTTTTTTGAATGCATGATATACTAAATATTTATCATTATTTCCCTATAGTTCATTTTAAGGAATTTTATTATTGAGAGAAAAAGGCAAGAGCACTAAGAAGCTAAAGTTGAATGTCCACTTCCCATAGCCATTACTTTCATGCACAACTGTTTTTTTGAATGCATGATATACTATTGGAAAGATCTAGATGAGATATTTTCAGTAATATAATTATCTTTTCTCGATTTTAAATATAAAATGTTAAAATTTCAACATTTTAACCTCGATATATCAACACTAAATAGGGAAAGACATAAATGTTAAAACACTTGATAATTTCAAAAAAAAAAATCCAACACAATAATATGACATTTGATTTGTGCCAATAAAGTGATGTTTGTAAAAAAAGTAGAGAAAAAAATATAAATGCAGTGAATTTCAATGCCCACAATGACAAAAATCTTATGTTTCAAAATAAGCATGGTTTTTTAACCAAAAATTTAGTAGTGCCCATGAGAGTTGAGTGAGTAGAGTGAAATTAAAAAATGAGAGTTTGAAAAAAGTGTCCCACGCTATACATTGAGGGTTGTTGAAAACCCTAATCTTAAAGGTTGCAATTCTTTGTGTTATTGAAGAAGGCTCTAGAAGCTAAATGTTGGAGAAAGTGGATCATGAGAGGCTACTAAAGCCAAAAGAAGGAAGTAAATCTTTGAGAAGGATTCCAAAACCTACAAAAGGAAAAAAAATAAAAATAAAAAAGTTCGGAAAAAATGATTTGATACCGATTGATGTGAGCCACAAAAGTTGTATGAAAAAACTAAACCAAAAGATAATTAAATAAGAGAGAAAACCAATGGAATAATGAACAAATATGTTGTGTGCTTCCATCATTTTTCTATGTATAATGTAATATTATTTAAGATAAGACCCAATTAAAGTTGACCAAGTCAAAGATCAACCAATTTTTCATAAATACTAGTAACTAACTATCCACCAATGATTAACTAGTTGTTTCCCTATATGCATGGACTGGTGTATACAATAAATGCAAATAGACATAGGAGGTTGTAACCGGTGGTGTATATATGTCTGATATATCGAATATATTGTCGATATAAAGGGGAGGGTGATATATCCTTTGGAATATATCGTGACATATCCGACATATTGAATGTGTCGTGACAAATTGCTAAAATAGTGCGAGTCGATGGAAAATATTGCCCTGCTGGAAAAAAAAATGCGGAAAAGTTCATGTGAAGGGGTTTTAAAGGCCGTGGGTCACTTTTTTCATTCATTATTTCATTTATAAGGTGTGAGAGAGATAGAGAGGTGTGAGGGAAGCCATTGTGCATCTATCCAAGGAGGAGAAAGCCAAGGATTTTGTTTCCATTAGAAGAGAGATCGTGAAGTGGGGATTCATCATTCAATCATTCAAACCATCAAGATTTCCAAGTATGATCCAAAATGTTTTTCTTTCATTTTCTTGAAGTTTGAACTTTGTTTTGCTAGATTTATGCTAGGGTTTGTAATGTTCCTCTTCTTGTTGTTTTTTAATGGAAGATTCAATCATTCCACATTCATCTAGCTCTCATTATTTAAGCTTTGCATTATCATGTGTTTATTTTGGTTTCTTTTGTTCCATAGGTTTAATATTTTCACCTAAAAAAAATGCCCAAGGCATTGGATCCAATGTGGGTGCATGGTGAATCAATACAACTTCCCAATAGACAAATATTGACATGCAATATTTGCGGCAAAACAATTTATGGAGGAATTAGCTGCTTGAAATACCACCTTTCCAAAATCACTAGGTTTGCTGTGGAAATTTTTCTAAATAGTAGCCTGGAAATTTTGCGTATTGCTAACCAATCACTCATTGATATGGATAATAATAGGGACATGTCTGAGGCTCACAAAAATAACTTGAACTTTCAAATAGAAACACTGGAACAAGTGCCTCTGAGGGGGGACCAGTACCACAATCCCACTCCTCGGCCACAAGGCCCTCAACTTTTGCAGTCGTCTCATAAACCTCACATTTCTTTGTGTCGAGGTTAACACCTAGGGGGAAACCTTCTATTCATTCATTAATTAAAAGAAAAAAATACGAAAGAGGCCAAAAATATTGTGGCCAAATGTTTTCTTTGGAGTGATATACATTTTAACATTGTCGATAACCCCTTATACCATTCCATGTTTTAAGTTGTTGATATTGTTGGTCCATAGTATAGGGGCCCTGTAAATGTGTTTAATTTCTCAGAATAGATCTAGCTAAACAATAATAAACACATTTGCAGAGAGAAATTGAGAAAGAAGAAGAAGGAGAGAAAGAATAGAAGAATTCTCATTAACTGTTAAGAATAATGAATAATTTACACATGATATACTCTGTATAACTCAATGAGTGCACACTAGAGGAGAACCAATGCACCATAGTGGTGGTATAGAGTGATTTGGACACACACTAACAGTTATGGGAGTGAACTGCCACCTAGTCTAGTCTCTGAGGCAGTTACGGGAGTGAATTGCCACCTAGTTGAGTTAACTAGTCAACTAGTCTTCAGTTATCTGATTGAACAAAGAGTGGTGAGGAGTTAACTTAGGAAATCAAGGGTAATGCACCATCCTGGTAATGATCCAAAGGAAAGTGTGCATTATCTAGTGATGATCCCAATGATGCATGCTGACAAAACCAATGCAACATCTAAACTCAACTCAACTAGTCAAACTGAAATGTCAACTGAAAGAGAATATTCTCTAGGTGGAATATTCTCCCCTAAAATATAGGAGACTAGATAATGACTAATTATGACTAATAAACAAGAAAAAACCTTAGGAAAAATAAATCCTAGGTGTGTGCGAAGTAACTCCAACACCCCCCCTAAACATCACTATGGTGAAAATAAAGAATGGGTCCCGACAACAAGGCCATGTTAGGTACCCAAATACAAAAGATACACTGAAATAAAGTGAGGAAAGAGGGAAAACCTCATGGGAAAAATCCCCCCTCAAGGTACAATGTATGTAAAAAGAAGAAATATAGTTTCTAGGCAACTGTGTCCTTCACTCCAAGATGACTTCGCAGAGAATGGAACTTTTGCTCAGTGAAGGTCTTGGTGAAGATTTTTGTCATATTCTCTGTTGAAGGAAATAAATGTAAGTCAATGATCCCCTCATGTAATAAGTCCTGAATGTAGTTCATGTGGATCTCAATGTGCTTCGTCTACTGCCTCTGAACTAGATTTCTGCAGAACTTCAAAGTGCTTTGGTTTTCACACCAGATGACAATTGGTCGATGAAACTAAATGCTCAACTCAGTGAGAAATTGTTGTAGCCACATAGCCTGAATGGTTATGTTGACTGCCCCTATGTACTCTGCCTTGGCTGAATATAGAGCAATGGCATCTTTCTTCTTGCTCGACCAACAAATAGGCCCAGAACCAAGACTGAGTGAGTAAGCAGATGTGGACCTGCGATTAGTGTTATCTCCATCCCAGTCAGAATCACTAAACCCGATGAGATCTAATGTAGAGTCTGATACATAATGAATCCCAAAGGTGATGGTTCCCTATACGTATCGAAGGATACACTTTGCAGCCTTCCAATGTAGCTCATGCGACTCCTGCATGAACCTTGAAACTGTGCCAACTGCAGAGGAGAGTTCTAGTCTGGAGTGTGTGAGATATAACAAGATCCCCACTAGTTATTTGTATAGTGTGTTTTCAACCAGTGGAGTCTCCCCACCATCCTCAAGTTTGACTCCTGATAGGAAAGGAGTCGCAACAGACTTGCAGTATGTCATGTGAAATCTCTCAAGGAGATCTTGTGCAGACTTGGCTTGAGAAATTTTGATGCCCGATGCATCCTAAATGATCTTGAGTCCAAGGAAGAAGTGTAGTGGAACCATGTCTGTCATCAAAACCCTTTCATGTAGAATCCTCTTGACTGTAGCAATTGTTGAAGTCGAGTAACCAGTGATCAGCAAATCATCAACATACAAAACTAAAAGTAGAAGTGAATCAGCCATCCTGAGCATGTAGACATTCGGGTCTGATTTACAACATACAAAGTTTTGTGATAGTAGGTAGGAGTCCATATTGGCATACCATGCCCTCGGAGCCTACTTGAGGCCATAAAGGGACTTCTTCAGTCAAAAGACCAAAGATGAGTCCTGCATAAATCCCTAGGGCTGCTCCATGTAAATCTCCTCAAAGAGATCACCGTGAAGAAATGCATTCTTCACATCCATATGATGGACTTCCCATCCCTTGTTTTCCAAAATGGAAAGTGCCAATCGTATGGAATCCATCTTCGCTACTGGAGCAAAGGTATCATCATAGTCAATACCATGAACCTGCTGAAAGATTTTCGAAAAATATTGGCTTTGTATATGCTAATTTGTCCATCCATTGTGCTCTTGGTCCTATAGACCCATCTGCATCTGACAAGTTTCCTCCCAGAAGGAAGGGGAACTAGATCCCAAGTTTGGTTCTTGAGGAGGGATTTGTACTCCTTCTGCATGGTGGAATCCCAAAAGGGATTTCCAACAGCCTCTCCATAAGACTGTGGATCTAAAGACTGAACCAAGAAAATATGCCTGGAGGGCAATGGCTCAGTGGCAGTGAGTGAAACATGAGGCTCCTCGAAATCAGATTGAGTCCTCCTAGTATTGGTTGGATCACCAATGAGATCCCTTGCCTCCTAAAGAGTAGTTTGTGACCACTTGGGCCTCTGATCTGGCTCTGCAACTGCATCTGGATGCTATGACTCTGCATATGACTATACTGACTCTGAATCTAAATCATCTAAGTCCTCTCAATCATAACTCTCATATGAAGAAGAGTTGGCATGTTCTTGCTCATCATCTCGGACAGGTGGAAGAATGAAGGTGTTTGCATGCAGCTGCTAAGGTACATGCAAGACACTTTCCTCAAATTGGACACTACACTCAATGATGAGTCAGTCCAAGGAAAAATCAATAAGCCTATATCACTTCACGTCGTCGGGGTATCCAACAAAATAACACTCAGTTCTCTGTGGATCAACTACCTTCCTCTTTTCAGAGGGATTTTGGGCCCATGCACGTGAACCAAAAATGCGAAAGTGGGTCACTTATGGTTTGAGGCTGCTCCAAGCCTCATTGGGGGTCTTATCCTTGATATATCTATGGGGAGATATGTTTTGGATGTATGTTGCACAATTAAGAGCTTCGGCCCATAGTATCTGTGGTAGTGACTTTGCATTCAACATGCAAGATGTCATCTCCTTTAGAGATTTGTTTTTCCACTCAGCAACTCCGTTTTGTTGCGGAGCATAGGGAACTGTGTGCTGCAACTGAATCCCTACCTCATGGAAAATATTATGGATCTCATGATTTACATACTCTTCCCCGTTATCATCTCGGAGGACTTTGATCTTCTTTCCGAACTATGTCTCAACTAGGGCCTTGAAATCTTTGAGGTGTCAAAAGACCTCAGATTTTTGCCTGAGAAAGTAGATCCATGTAAAATGTGAGAAATCATCAAAACAATGAGAAAAAACCTCGCTTTGTTGATCGATGGATGCGGAAAAGGACCCATGAGGTCACTGTGGATCATATCTAAAGGTGTGAAGGCTCTCTGAGACTTTGCTTTGTCGAATTTCTCTTGAGGGTGTTTCCAAGAACACATCCCTCACATACTCCCTTGGAGAAATGGATGTCTGGTAGACCATCAACCAATATTTTCTTGCTAATTTGTTGCATGTATCTGAAATTCAAATTTCCAAACCTTTTGTTCCATATCCTACTACTTTCATCAGCATGAGTAAGAAGTAAAGCATAATCAGGTTCAATGAATTCAGAAAATGTATACAATCTAGACTGATGATTTACCTCACTGGTAGCAACCCTAGAGTTGGTTTGCATGTCATATATGTCAAAAAAATTTGGTGTGAATATGACTTTATTTCTAGTGTCGGAATTTGTCATCTGATACACAGAGAGAAGTTTGAAAGAAAGTTTGGGAATGTGCAACACATTCTCGAAGCTTCCATTGGTGAGTTCAATCCTTCCTTTGTCGATGACTTCGACAGAAGAGTTGTACCCCATAAAAGTAGGAGGACCTTTGCATGCATCCAATGAATAATATACTTCTTTTGAGGCAGCCATGTGATGTGATGCTCTTGAATCAACAATCCAAGCATCAGGAGAGGAGTTGATGGAAATCAAGGCATGGCTAGAATTGTCTTTCTTGGGATTTTGATCTTATGGATTCTTCTTCTTGGAACCCTTGGGGATGAAATCTCCAAGGTTGTTTTGCTGAACTATTTGAGACATCAGATCTTTTTTTTTTACATGTATGCGGATTCTTGATGGAATCCTTTGTGACAGTACATGCATTTCTCCCCTTTTCTTCCCTTTTCTCCTTTGGATCTGGAGGCATCCATGAAGGGTTTTGTGTACCCTTCCTTATTCGGATGTGCATGAGATTTCATTTTGTATTTATCTTTAGATTTCTGATATTTTTGGCTGCCATCTTGCACAGTGAGTGCATGCGCCTTTGGGCCTTTGATTTTTCCCATGTTGATGAGCTTGGTTTGCTCTTGTGTCAGGGCTTCGATAAAGTCCTCAAGAGAAGGAATATTCCATGTGGCTCTAGAGGCGAATATGATATAATGGAGTGTGGATATGAATACAGAGAATTCATGACCAATATTTTAGAGAATGGTGAGAACCATTTGTTTCTCCTCCTTCAACTTATCAACCCCGCAAGCTTTGAGTTGCGACAGTAAATCCTTGAATTTTGTAAAGAAATCTTGGATATTGTCGAATATTTTTGGATCCAATGTGAGAATATCCACCTCCAGCATGTGTCCCTAAATCTCATCATGTTTACAAAAGATCCCTTCCAAGGTGGTCCAGGCTTCATTGGGATTCTTATAAGAAGATATGTGAAAAAGGAGATCGGGGGAAATAAGACTGCAAATTGTTCTGAGTGCCTCATCCATGCGATTTACATACTTGGATTTTTCTATAGCTGATGTCGGTCCTGTATCTATACTTAAGGTTAACCTATACAACCCTATGGTTCAGATACGTATGGATATTTTCTCCTTCCATGCAAAGTAGTTGTAAGGTGTAAGAATGAATTCTTTTTGGAAATCCATCTTTCCGCTATCTTCAATCTTTTGTACCTGCAAAAAAATTTTGGTGTAGATTTTTCTTAGCAGTTTGTCGGATATGATACCATGTAAATGTGTTGAACCTGCACATAATATATCTATATAAACAATAATACACACAGTTGCAGATAGAAATTGAGAAAGAAGAAGAAGGAGAGAAATAATAGAAGAATGCTCATTAACCGTTAAGAATAATGAATAATTTACACATGATATAATCTATATAACTCAATGAGTACATACTAGAGGAGAACCAATGCACCATAGTGGTGGTATAAAGTGATCTGGACACACACCATCAGTTATGGGAGTGAACTGCCACCTAGTCTAGTCTCTCAGGTAGTTATGGGAGTGAACTGCCACCTAGTTGAGTTAACTAGTCAACTAGTCTTCAGTTAACTGACTGAACAAAGAGTAGTGAGGAGTTAAATCAGGGAATCAAGGGTAATGTGCCAGTCTGGTGATGATCCCGAGGAAATTTCACATTAGTTTTTGATGATCTCAATGTTGCATGGTGACAAAACCAATGCAACATCTAAACTCAACTCAACTAGTCAAACTGAAGTGTCAATTGAAAGAGAATATTCTCCAAGTGGAATATTCTCCCCTAAAATATATGAGACTAGATAATGACTAATTATAATTAATAAACAAGGAAAAAAATTAGGAAAAATAAATCCTAAGTATGTGTGAAGTAACTCCAACATGCCCTTCCTAAGGGCATCTCCTTCAAGGGGAAAAGTTTGATTGCACAGAAAGATTAGCTCAGCTTAGGGAAACATGGAAGATCAACAGATGCATTGTGATGTCAAATGGGTGGATTGATGAGAAGGGCATGTCAATTCTAAACTTCTTGGTTAATTTCCCAAGGGGAAAATGTTTATCAAAAGTTTTTATGCAAGTGCATATACAAAAGATGCACAATTATTTTGTGAGTTGCTAGATGGATTTATTCGAGAGATAGGCCTGCAATATTTTTTCCAAGTCATCACGGAAAATGCTTCTAATTATGTTTCTTTTGGGAGGATGCTTATCAAGAGGTATCCATCCTTGTACTGGAGTCCTTGTGTTTCCCATTGCATTGATTTGATGCTAGAGGACATGGGAAAACTTCCTTGAATCAAGGAAATCATTGATTTATCTCGGATTGTGACAATATATACATATATATAATTACACATGTGTTATTTCACTCATGAGATAGTTCACACGGAACAGAGATTTGGTGCATCATGCGATCACATGTTTCACCACTAGCTTCATTTCTCTTAAGTCTCTCCTCAATAGTATGTTGAAGTTACAGCGAATGTTTCTTTCTAATGAGTGGGTTTCTTATGTCTATAGCACCAAACATGATGGGAAATCAATATCCCAACTTGTGAGACATGACCAGAGATTTTGGACTGGAGTAGGTGAGGTATGTACCATTAGTTAACCCTTGGTAAAGGTTATTTGATTGGTTCATGGTGAGAAGCCTGCAATGGGCTACTTGTATGAGGTCATGGATAGGGCCAAGGAAGCTATTTATAGGTATTATGAGGACAAGGGGGAGGAAGGACTCACCAAGAGAGCTTAGATATGGGGTGTGATTTATGAGCAATGGAATAACACTCTCCATTGTCCCATTCATGCAGCAGGGATCTACCTCAACCCTACAATCACTTATGCTTGTGGATTTAATTTTGATGGTGGGTTCATTGATGGTTTCCTCCAGTGTGTTCATAGGATGGTGTTGACTCCAGCTGAACGCTCAAATATTTCTAAACAAAATGAGATATATAGGATGGCATCCCGGAGGTTGGGCTATGATATGGTTGTCCAAGATAGGACCACAAGGATGTCAGGTAAGCTTTAATTTCAAACTTTGTATATTGCTTTTTATATATTATATATGAAATTTATTACTTGATGGAAATACGAAATATAATGTGTTTTCTTCCTTTCATTTGATTCATTATAGATGTCTGGTGGAAACACTATGGTGGAAAGCTCCCAGATTTGTAGAAACTTGTCATTTGGGTGCTTAGTCAAACTTGCAGTTCTTCAAGGTGTGAGCGCAATTGGAGTGTCTTTGAAAATATACACTCCAAGAAGCGCAACAGGTTAGAAATGTTAAAAAATGCAATAATCAAAATTTAAATTGTTTATATTTATTTTTAATTTTAATTTTTATAATTTAGGAGTTACCATCACTAACTATGGATCTCAATGTTCATATAAGCTAGGTACCCAACGCCTTAATTACTTGGTATATGTCTACTACAATCTAAGGTTGTTGGTGAAGCAACTTCAAAAAGAACCTGACATAGAGGCCATTTCATTGGATGATATTGACACCACTAGTTAGTGGAGGCTGGAGATTCAGGAGCCTGAGATGGAGGAGGCACATGAGTGGTTGGAGGAGGAGCATGAAAATGATTTGAGGGAGGATGTGACAATGGAGGAGGAGGAGGAGGAGGATGTTTCACTTCGAGTGGATACATAGGTTGTGGAGGAGATTGATCTTTCGATGCATCCAATTCCACCACCACCTCCACATAGAGCCATACCTAGAGTTGGACTTGGGTTAGTTGGGACTAGGAGGAGGCAACACACTTTTCCTTCCACATTGTCTCCATCACTTACCACCTTAGGTGGAGCATATCGAGCAGCTGAAGCTTCCACTCCAAGTTCATCCTGATTACCTCCACGACCTCCTACTGCTTCCAGAGGAAAATTGGTGCCCTTTACCCGTAAAAGGGGTAGAGCGGCATGGCCTAGAGGGAATCAATGATTTGGATTCATAATTATCTATCATTTTAATTTTATTAAGTACTATTTATTATCTAGATACCTCATGATGATTCATCTCATGAGCTACATTTATTTTGATCATTTTATGTGATTTTGTATCTACTATCATCCTATCAGGGACATGTTTCAGAATTTTGAGTTTAGTAACGATATGTGACCACTTGAAATCTTATGCATCTTATTTCTTAGTTGTATTTTCATATTTATGTAGCAATGTGTCTATTTGATGTTGTTGTTTCTTTACATGTTTAAAAAATTGAAAAAAATGAATGTTTTTTGTATTTTTTTGAGGTCTTGCGACATTTTCCGAGATATTCCGATATTTTCCATCGATGTCACCGATAAGTTACATTCCAAACCCTCGTAGATACTTTCCCAAGATGAGATATACAACATTGGTTGTAACAATTTCATAGTAAAAATTGTAAAAATAGGTACATTCATGAAGACCTCTCATAGGTGAGATAAATGGGTAATAAATAATAACATATGCACCCATAATTTATGAGAAAGATATTAGTGTAAAGTATTACTAAATGACTTAAAGTTTATTTCAAAGTAGAGTGGGCCTAATGGTTAAGAACATGTGTTTCCTCTTAAGAGGTCACAGGTTCAAATTCAGAGGGGGGTAGGGTATGTATACCTTTGTAGACTTTACCAATCAAATCGTTGGGTGGAGGGGGGTCCCTTGTCCCACAAACAAGGGGGTCTCATACACCAATTTGGTGTGCTGGCTTGGTCGTGACCTTAAAAATAGATTATTATTATTATTATTATTATAAAGGCACATGTTAAGCATATTGCCAATAAAAAAGTCCATGATCTTCGAGGTTTAACGAATGAAATAGTCAAATGGGGAGTTCAACCTTTGCATGCACTTCTCAAATATGTATTTAATCAAGTCGTATTACATGGGTTGCATTTATTCTTTTAGGTTAACAATGCGTTACCTATTCATAAAGTTAATGAAATAAATAATGTGACAACCTACAAAACCATCATGGTTAGTAGAGTATTTTCCAAGATACAACACATCATAGGGAGGACAATAAGTAAATGGGTAGAAGAAAACAATTTTGGGGATCCTTCTCAAGTTTCTTTTTGACCTAAGCACTCAACCATGACCCCCTGATAACTCTTAGAGTTGTTGCTAAGAAAGAATGAGGCAAAGGTAATAGTATTTGTATTTTCCTTGTCCATTTTTCTAAAGCCTTTGATATAGCGTCTCGAATAAAACTTTAAGAAAGAATGAGAAAGTTAGAATTCTAACTGAGTGAAAAGAAGCAACTTTTTTCTATATGAAAATATTATCCCAGAATTGGTGGTACCCACAAATTATAAAAAAGGAAATGGGAAAGTCAAAATCAAAAACAATATTGTAAGGGTAAAACAAGGATTTCCCCTCTCCAACATGATTTGGATTATTTAAATATCATTAAAAATATAGGGTCATGAAGGATGGGGGAGGAGAAATATTCATAAAAGGTTATTCTTTATTATTGTTGATTTATGCAGATGATGTTGTGTTATTGGAAAAGTACCAAATAGTTTCCAAAGACATTAGTGCTTTAAACACATTTTGTAGTTATTGTGAAACATAAAGGGTTCATTTAGTGAACCAACAACATAGCACATTTGTTCATGGAATATTAAAGAATACCACTAATTTCACTAGATATTATAGAATACCTCTCAAAATCATTTTGTTGAACCCCCCTCTTAATACACATTTCTATTTTAAAAAATCTCTATTTTCACTATCTATATCCTAGGTATCATTTTTTTCATGACATTTTTAATACTCCTTTTATTTATACCCTCACTATGTGACAACTTTTATAATTCATGGATGAGGATTATGCAAATTAATAGAATGTAATGTTTTTCATTGTTTTCTTCCTTATTTTTTTTTTCTTCCTTATAAAATTGTCTACATTACACTCTTCAGCGGGTGGGGAAAATCATTTGTATAAGCTACATGCACATATTCCTATGACCCTTTATTTGTTTCTACCTAATTGAGATTCATTATAGATTCCTTCCACCATGTATATTTTCCATGTCTTGGTCAAATCCTTGATTTCAACATGCCCTAGATTGATGTGAGAATACATATAGTGGGTTGATATGTGAGAGTCGAGGGTATGAAGAGCCCTACAATGCATGGGAAATTGTATAGGTTTTTGTATATGTGAGATATTTTCATGTTTTAAAGAGGGTTGAGGTTGTCAAATAACGAAGAATATGAAGAACATCGAAGGAGAAAGAATGTGTGATTATGGATCTTGAAGGGTGAAAACTAATCTAGTTAGAAGCCACCTATTCAACTTCTCCCTCCCCTCGATGCCTAATTAAAACTTCCCTCCCCTCCTTCATCTCCCCCCTATAACTAATTATAAACCCCCCTATTAACTATTTATTTCTAATACATTAATAATAGCCCTTGACTATTATATACTTGGTAATGTATTGCTTTCATTTTTTTAAATTTTAAACCCCCAATATGAACTCACATGTTAGAATATTTATTAATTGGTGAATCCTTAGTGATTTCAAAAGAAAGTTCATGTGAATAAAACAAAGGTAATGGTATAGGTATTAAGGGTAACTTTATATAACCAACACATTTAAAAGTGATAAATTGGAGGTAGTTCCTTCTTACAAGTACACGGGCCTTGAATTTGATTCCATTTATAATTGGAACTAATGTGTAAATAAATG
Source organism: Picea glauca (assembly GCA_000966675.3). Lineage (NCBI taxonomy): Eukaryota > Viridiplantae > Streptophyta > Pinopsida > Pinales > Pinaceae > Picea > Picea glauca. Next base: position 88,514 of record JZKD02S1050079.1, on the reverse strand, counting down.
TGTAATAGGATGTGTGAAGGATATTTATCCTATGCACAATAAATATAGATATTAAATTCAATCATGAAGTTGGAAATTTAGGAAGTTGGGCTTTATAACACTAGTACAAAGACTAGTTTTTTATGGTTGTTAACTTGGGGCCACATGTCCACAAAGAATCTTGGAAGAAAGTTGAGAAAGTTTAGAAATAATTCTCATTAGCGGAAATAGGAGTTAAATTCAAACTTTTTACTCTATGATGTTAGTAGAAACATCTATATTACCATTAGAAGGAGAAGCATTATGTCAATTTGTAACTTATATAATCAAAACAAAACATTTTGAAACCAAACAAAGATTGCAACTCAAAATTATAGGGTCGGTATGGTGAATGAATAAAATAGATTAAAAAATAACTAACTAAAGATGAAGAGAACCACTAGGCATTAGAAACTTTGTACAAAATAAAGTAATAGAGAAGATCATTTAAAAAAGTGTGATTCCATCACTGTGAGATTAACCCAATGATTACTTACATAGAACTTTAATAATATGTTCTAATATCTAAAAGTGAAAATTCATATTCATAAAAACACAATTTTCACACTTCAATAGATGTCAATAGTGCTCACCATATAATAGTTGAAAAATGTCAATAGTGCTCACCATATAATAGTTGAAAATGGGAGATAGAAAAAATAAACCCATACAACTTATATATATTTATTTTGCAAACAAAGAGAAATTGAGTACATGGAAATTGAGAAATAGTTGAGATTATGACATGACATCAACGGTGCTAATGCAAATTTCTATAATTGTAATTATTCATATGATATTATAAACAATACAACATCTTCTATAAAAATAAATTAATAAATATTTATTATTATTTTATAGCATCTTATTTTTAATTATTTATATTTTTAATATTATAATGTTATGTTATTAAAGAAATATTACAATAATAGAGTTTCTTATATATTAATAGCTTTCACCTTGAGGTTAAATTGCAATTGGGGATAGTATTTGGTTTCATGTGTACTAAGGTTATATGCTATTAGAAAACACATGACCATGTTGGAGGTTGAGCGATGACTCTAAGAGATATTGGATTTCTTGGCGAATACTATCTAGGATAAAACTCCATTTTGGTCATGGAGTAAGACCTAAAATTTCTTATGATTGACTAAGAGTTTGTCTTCCTCAGATGTAAGGAAACAAATTAATGACACAAGAGCTAACTGTGGTTTTCCTTGAACAACTATGATGAGTCATATACGGATAACAACTAATGATGGTTGTCCTCACTGTTAATTAACAACTAAATTATAAAATACTTTTCCACCTTCTAAAAAATATATACTATTAACTTGCACCTACTAAGTGAGCATAAACACATTCTCGTCATAAACACATTCTCGTGAGACCTATTTATAGCACTATAATTTTTCATATTCAAAGAAAATATTTATGTGCTAATTATAACTAATAGAACATCATGCATACATGAATATTTGATTGATATGTCGTCGTTATTTTAGTGCAAAAGAGAAAGGCACTTCTTCTCACACATTTTAGTGCCTTATTTTCCTATTATGGAGTACGTTCCTCTTAATTTTCCAACGATTTTCCATTTGAGAAAGTTATCTACGACTGAATCTGGAAACTTACACAATATGATCCTCTACCTGATTCTAGTTCATCCTGTCATTACAGACAATTGTTCCAAGCTAGAATCCAATGCCAAGTTTAAGTTGGAACACAAGCATACTCCAAGAGAATTTACTATTTTATTTTAGTAATGGTTAAGAACATGTGTTTCCTCCTTGAAGGTCAAGGGTTCAAATACCCCTTGTTCCACAAACAAAGGGGTATCATACACCAATTTTGTGTCTCTTGATCATGATCTTAAAGTAGATTATTATTATTATTATATATTATCGATAATGATGTGAATTAATATTTCTTTTTCAAAGGAAAATTTTGCAGAAAAATAATGAATATTTCTATGAATGGTAAATGTTAAGGAAATTGATTATGAAAGGATCAAGAGTGTTGAAATTGTGACCCCCCCCACCCCCAACTCAACATTAAGAAAAATATTTCATATCTAACTCATGATCACTTGAACTAACCCTTAAAATTCTAGATAAAAATCAATATATATCCAAACAGTCAAACTTGAAATAACCTTAAATTTTATATCCTTACAAACTCATTATTTAAAATTTTACATAATTTTAAAACAACCCAACATACTAAGTTTAAAAAATAATAATAAATGTCCTATAGACCAATTCATAGAGTGTTTTGTGAATGCCTTCTAAGGAAACCCTAGATCGTTACCCTCTCTCTCTTTGTGATTAGCCTTTTCATTATGGTTGGGGAAGAGCTCGACCCACCCAATGAGTTTGAAGCATATATTGAAGCCTTCAAGTAGCTCATGGGTTCTTTAGAGAACCCCTCAGCTCGACTCACCCAATCCAGGTTCGTGAAACAATTGGATCAAATCTCAAAGATTGTTATTCCTCGCGTAGCTGTTTGCGGGAAAGATATGTCTTATGCTTCCAAAGGTCTTATTAGGCAGTTGACTAGTCTCTATCCCTCCCCTCGGAAGATCGAGATTTGGATTTCATAGAACTGGAAACCTTTGATTCGAGGAAGAATGAGTCGTTTTTTATGTGGTAAGGGATTCTATATTTTTTATTTTGAGCATAAAGAAGGTCAAAAACTTATTCTTTTCATCAGGCCATATTTTTTGTGTCGAGAGGTCTATATTTGAACCGGTGGACACCGAATTTTGATCCTGAATATGACATTCCAACAACATTTCTTGTTTGGGTTTTTCTACCCCATATTCCATTTCACTATTGGGGATATGAGGTTATGAAGTGTATATGGGATTCTCTCAGGAAATATATTGATAAAATTGAACCAAATCCATCAGTGTTCACTTGTGAAATTATCTGTGTTGATGGAGATATGGAAAAGGGACTTCCCAAAGCCATCAAGATCTCTTTAGAAGACTGGTCACATATTTATAAATTGGACGATGAAAAACTTCCTTTCAAATGTAACTATTTCCATGAATATGGGCACTTTGCCTATAACTTTCCACAAAACAAACAAAAGTAGGAGGTTGTGGGAGAAGAACAAGAGGTGGTATGGAAGCAGGTCAGAAAAAAAGAAAATCTGGGGAAAAATAATAGGCAAGCCTCAAGTTCATCAAACCCCAATAGAATCCCCAACGCAACACAAAACAAGTCAGCAGGGGCAAGCATGACTAATGGAGGAAGAAGGAAAGAAAGCACAAACTAGGTCAAGGCTTTGTTATCAACAGAGAAACAATATGCCTTTTTATGTGAACCGTCAATGGGTAAAGAATACAAAGTGGCTTTGGATCCAAACCCTAACACAACAAGTGACATCCCCTTAGAGGTTACCTCCCAAGATTTAGAAGGTGATGAAAGAGACTATGGTGAAGAAGAAAAATTCCAAGAATCCACTCAAGAAGTCATTCAAGAAATGGAACAACTAGTTCTTATGGAATGGGTTCCTCCCAAAGGGTCATCATGACAGGAATTTGAGGAGGGAGAAATACCATAGGAGAAAAAAAGAAAATCGGGAAGGATATCACATAGAGAAACCAGAGAAGAAACAACCAACAAAGAAAAATCCTAGGGGAGTAAACATTACTAGTGGGTGGGCCTATGCAAATCCTAGATAATGAAATTCCTCTTCTGGAATTGAATAGGATTCGACAACAACTCAAAGGTCAAAGCTCTCAGAGACCTCATCAAACTAGAGAAGCCTTTTGTAATCCTCTTCCATGAGACGAAAATGGAGGAATACGTGGCACTATCAAGTGTGAGAAAATCTATGTGAAATGGAGAAGGAATAGCTAAAAGTTCAGTTGGATCATCAAGAGGAACTATGACTCTATGGGATTGATTTCAATGGGAACTAGATGTATCTTTCTGTACTAACCATTGGATTCTTATTGTTCTTAGGAAAAAAGAATCAACTCTTAAGTTTTCTATTTTAACTATATGTATATGCAAAATAGATACTCAGAGAAACTAGAATGTTGGAGTTCCTTGTTTTTTTTCAAGGAAACTCTGGACATAACTATTGTTATAGTAGCAGGTGACTTGAACACCAATCTTCATAATTTAGAAAAAAAAGAGGTGGGAGCTCTATCTGAGATCCCATGTGAGAAAAATTGGAAGATCTAATCTCGGATTGGAATCTTCAGGATATAAAACCAAATAAAGGAAAATTCACTTGGAGAAACACATGGTCTGGTCTCATCCATATTGTCACTCATCTAGACCACTTTGTTATCCATAGTGACCTTCTTCTCCTTCCCTTTTCCATCTCCGTGAGAATTCTTATCTTTTCTTTCTCTTATCAAAAGTCGATCACCCTATCCCTTTCCCCTCCTCATAACTTTGGTCCCATATCATTTCATTTTAATCCCCTTTGTCTAGAATTCAATTTTGTTATCTCCCTTGTTAACAAGGGCTAGTCCTCCCCTATTCTGGGCTCCCCGAATTTTGTCCGGGAAAGAAAATTGTGGTTGGTGAAACTGGCTCTGAAAGAATGGGCAAAGGATTCTTACATCCATCACTCTCTAGAAAGAGTTTCTCTCATTTCATATCTAGAATTAATCCAAAGTGAGATGGAAAACCATGAAGTAACGAAAGCCTCCCTTAAAAAGGAAAAGGAATCCTATCAAAATCTACACCCAACTTTACATAAAGAAGAAGAACAATGGAGGTTGAAATCCCATAGTATTTGGCTCTCGGTAGGATATTCAAACACTCCTTATTTCACAGACAAGCACAACAAAGAAAACAAAAAAATATTGTCTCAAAAATTCAATCAAAATATGGGCAGGTGATTGAAAATTTTGATCAAATAAAGGAGGCAGAAGACCAACATTTTGAGCATCTATACACCCAAAATATCACCGAGGGAGAAGAAATATGTGAGAATGATATGATAGAGAATATTCCACATTACATAAAGGAATAGGAAAATAATTCCCTCATAAATAAATTAGTGAAGAAGAAATGTCCCGTGCTCTATGGGAACTTGAACATGATAAATCCCTGGGGCCTCCTGGCTTCTTTGCCCAGTTTTTTAAACACTTTTGGGATACAATCAAATTTGATTTGAAAATAATGATTAACTACACCTTTAAGAAAAAGAAAGTGGGTAGAGCTACCAATTCGACATTCTTGGCCCTTATTCCCAAAGAAACCGGTCCCTCTAACTTTTCTAGATTCAGGCCTATCTCCCTTTGCAACACAACATGCAAAATCCTTACTAAAATTATTGCAAGCCGCATCAAACCTATTCTTTCCAAACTCATATCAAAAAAATCGGGGAGGTTTCATGGAGAACAAACAAATCACAGATAATATTGTTTTGGTACAAGAAGCAATCCACTCAAGCTTGATCAATATGGATAAAAGCACGGTGATAAAACTAGACATGGAAAATTGTTTTGATTGAGTCAAGCACTCCTTCCTATTCTCAGTTCTCCAAAAACATGGATTCTTAGAAGCATTTATAGATTGGATTCAAGTATCCATAGGCTCCCTTTGGATTACCCCAATGATAAATAGAAGGCCCACTCAATTCTTCAGATCAAGCAAAGGCCTCATGCAAGGATCCCCTATCTGGAAACTCTTCAAATATGCATCAACACTTATTCAATATAAGTTATCCTGGGCCCCGAGGAATGGAGAATCCATCAATATTTGGACTGATAGTATAATGGGCAGGGTGCCTTTGGGACCAGTTGAAGAATTGAAGCCCCTTAAAACCTAGAGCATCAACTCTGGCCTCACCAAGCTAGTCGAATTTTCACTTTGGTCAAAATATGGGAAGTGGACTAGATGGAAGAGTCTCTCCACACCAGAACATCTTTCAACTTTGGTTCCCAAATTGTATAATATTCTTGCAATTTATGCTCCTGTTGAAATTCAAATGGAAGACACATGTAGTTGGGGGGAATCTACATATTCAGTAAAACGAGGATATCAACATTTGGTGGTGGATTTTCCAAGGCATTCCAATTCTAAGATCTGGTCCATAATTTGACTCAACCCCTCTCTTCCAAAAATTAATGCGTTATGCTAGGTCTTGGTTCAAAAGAAGCTTCTTACTGTGGAAAATATTCAAAAAGGGGGGATTTTTGTACCATCTTGGTGTGCACTATGCAAATCGACAACAAAAACATCCCAACATATTTTCTCTGATTGTGCCTTTTCAAATCATACATGGAATCAAGTATAATCTCTGCTTCTCCTTAAAGATAACCCCCCTTCAAATTGGAATGTTGTGTTCATATGTTGGAAACAAATATATGCTGGCAGCTTCACTAAAAAACCTCTCTTTGTGAGCTTGTGGAAAATGATCCCTAAATTAATATGCTAGGAGATTTGGTTGACAAGAAATAAGGACATTTTCCAAAATAATTTTATCCCGCCATCTAGAGCACTCTCAATGGCCCACATCCTTTTATCCAAAGTATTCTATGTAATATCAAGACAGTCAGACTCTCTCTCAAATCTTGATGAAGTAGAAAAAGTATGGGTCACAAGCATCCTCAGTGTCTGCTTCTTTCATCTTTCTCCATTGGCTTCTCCCACACCTCCTAGGCATATTTGGCACCTCAAACTCTCTGATCATGATTTTTTCCATTGGCAACAACAACAAGAATTGATCATAGTATTCTTTGACGGGACTTCAGAAGTAAATCCAAGGGCGGCAGGTGAGAGGGGAGTCATCCATGACTATGAAGGAAACCCTATTACTAAGTATTCTTGGGGGTTGGGGAACAACACAAATAACAAAGAAGAAGTCCTTGGGGTGTATATGGGAATGCAACTAATCCAAGTAGAAAAATACACTCAATTCCTTGTCATATATGAATATGATCTGATCATTAAGTGTAATGTCCCCACTTTGAGACATCATCACAGGGTAGAGATTTAGGTTGACCAGAGTAGCCAGATGGATGCTAGAGTGAGTACATGGGTATTTGAGAGGCATTGTGGGTTCCATATTGCATTGATGATCACATTCCATCATTATTATCCATTCTGCACAGGTTGGCTTTGGTTTCGTTGCATTCCGATGATTTCCATGATTTTGACTATTTTGAGTTATAAGTCAATGGAATTCACTGAAGAGGTCATTTTGGGCACATTAC
>JZKD02S1050079.1:66049-80097 GCA_000966675.3 Picea glauca | reverse complement strand
AAATTTTTCTTGATAATTTATTTCTTGTAGCTTACCAGCCACCATTTATACATATAATTAACTAGATTCTAATACCCATAATTAAATGCATCTAATACATTCTAAATGAACATTAATGTAGCTAATAAATCATCTATAACATCACATAAAAAAATTCTCATTCACAGAGTAAAATGCATAGCCATAAGACTCATAAGAAAACTCATATAACAGACAAACACTTATCTTTAAAAGAAAGTGTGTGCAACCATCTGCTTGGGAAGGATGTTCCACCCAATCATAGACTTATTTTTCTAGATCTCAACAACAAGTCACCCTCGAGCTGGTGCTAGGAATCCACAAAAGAAGGGTGCCTCTCACAGTCCCCTCATGGCTCAATATCTCACAACCCACTCGTAATGTCCTACAACTATCCTGGATTTCCTTCATCTCTCTTCCTCTTGACCTGCCCAACCCAAGGAATGTACCCCTTCACTGCTCTCAGTCCATTGGGCATCCCATTTGTTTATTAGGTTCTCTTCGATGCAGGTAACCAAGAATCTCTCTACTGGAAACTCAAGGGAAAATCATTGCCAAGAAAACTACCAGGAAAACAACAACACTTGTTGTTGTAGTGAAACTCGCACAGGAGATCATTCTTCAATCCTGACAACCTCGCTCTTTAATTTACAACTCCAAAATACTCCAATAACTCTCCAACACGCTCCATAATTTGCCCAGTCTTCCTGCTCTAGCTCTAGTGCTCTTTTCCCCTACTCTCTTCTTTTTTTTCATGCGAAGATTGAGTGTGAAAAATTATATATTCTCCCCATACAAATTTCCTCTATTTTCCCAATACAACTGACTTCTCACTCTGCCCAATGTTCATTATACTGCAACCCCATGTTTCCAATAACTATGGGAGTGACTTCTACACCCACCCCCTCACAGGTATTCAATGATTGGACTTTCATACACTCAAATATAAAATAGATGGTTGACTTAAAAGATAATAGAATTCAAAAATATGGGTTTGAATTAATACCCATAAACCATTTCCCCCTTGTGCCCCTCTTAGAAAATCCCAAACATCCCCTTCTCTTGTGGATTAATTATCACCCATCTATGTCCATATTCCTAACAGTTGGTATCACATTATTTTTATTTAAAAACATGTAATACATTATGCATATTACATCGTTTGTCCATAGCCATATTCATATCTACATTATAAATTAATTAAACTAGGGATTATAGTTGGGATGTTACATTCCCTGTCCCCTACAATTGTGCATCGTGCTTGATGCACAACACCATGCCGAAATACATATACAAATTTACATAATAATATTCAAAAAATAAAATTATGCAGTCTGTTTACTCTCCATCAGCGGTTCCAACCAAAATCTCTCGTTCTTCTCAACCTGCTGACCCAAGGAATGTGCCCCCTTCACTTCATTTATTCCATCGAGCTACACCATTATTTTATCAGGGTTATGAATGTAGATGACCAAGAATTCTAAGATATGGTTCCAGAATCTAGATACCCAAAAACAGAGTCTTGCATTTTTAACTTCCATCTTCTTCAAAATTGACAAAACTTTGCAGGTACTCCTCCAGCATAGTTTCTTCATGCTTCCATGTTGCATATTTAGGACCGTAGCAGGTCCATTGAACCTTTACCATCCCTATGGATTTGTCCCTAAGAACTTTGATTTCTTGGTCTAGGATGTGTACTAGTTCCACCCGGAAATTCCCTTCGTTTTCCACCTGGATCACAGTCCAATCATGGATAATTTTAAGGATGGGAATTTATATTAAAATGTAGAAACTTGGGCTAATATTACTAGTTCTTAATATGCAAAATGTAAAATGTTTGCCGATACTTTTGTAAAAATATTCACATTTCTAAGGATTTTATATATTTTATATAAAATTTTAGCGATTTTTTAGGTAAAATAATTTTATTCTTTAGAATTTGGGCGAATCATTTTTAGAAAAAAATGAAAATTGATGAATCCTTTTTTGGGAAAAACCATGGAAAATTAGCCCATTTGCGAAATTTATCCCCTAAAATCATCTATGAGTCCAATCAATTATGTGGTTAGAGTTAAGCACATATTTCTTTAATAATGACACATGAAAAATATTATGCACTCTCATGGATGTAGGAAATGCTAGCATGTATGCCATTAGCCTTATGTTCTCTAATATTTTGAAATACCCACAATATCTTGTTGCCAACTTTGGGCAGCAACCAAATCTCATAAAACTTCTCTTTGCTTTCACTTTGAGAAAAACATGTTCTCCCACTTTAAAATATCTAAAAACCTTGTTCTTGTCTGCATAAATTTTCTACCTATCATGGGAAACATTTAAATTATGTTTAATATTTGTCATTTTCTCTTCCATTTCCCTTAACAAATATGGCCCAATGATAGCTCTGTCTACTGGGTTATCCTAGCTCACTTGTGTGTTACACTTCCTTCCATACAACGCTTCAAATGAGATCATTTTTAATGAGGCTTGGTACCCATTATTGTAAGCAAACTCTACTAAGTGGATGTAGTCTTGACACATTGATGATTAGTCATCGCATACATTTTGAGGATGTCTTCAATTATTTTGTTAGTCCTCTATGTTTTCCCATCCGACCCTGGGTGATAAGTTGTACTGAGATTTAATTTTGTCCCGAAGATTTTATAAAAACCTTGCCAGAACTTGGATGTAAACTTGGAATCTCTATCTGAAATGATTTCCTTAAGCACTCCATGTAGCCCGACAACTTCCTTTATGTAAATATCTGCAATATCCATTTCCTTGTGTGTTGTCATTACATGAATAAAATGTGAAACTTTTGTTAATTTATCCACCACCACCATGAAGGAATCATGTTGCTTCATTGTTCTAGGCATCTTTGTAATGAAATCAATCGTAACCACTTCCCATTTCCACTCAGGAATGGACAATGGTTGTAACATACATTTTGGATGTCTATGCTTTGTCTTCACTTTTAGGCATTCTAGACACCTGGCTATGTAATTAGCCACTTCTTTCTTAATCCTTGGCCAAAAATATTGGCTTCTTATAGCTACAACTGTCTTCTGATATCCTAAGTGCCCAACATATAGCACATTGTTCATTTCCCTCGACACTATATTTTTCAACTCTTCAAAATTTGGCACATATATTTTTCCTTTGTACATGAGGATTCCATCCTCTTTCAACTCATAACAATTAAATTTTTGTTTTGAATTGCCTTGTTGCAATGTCTCTTTTATTTTTACGTATTGTTGGTTTGAATTTCCAGCCTCTAAAAGTTTTTCTTTTAAATTTGTGTTGAACATGCTGATGGTTGAAATATGTTTTTCATGAGCTCTTCTACCAAGTGCATCGACCACCTGATTTTATTTTCCTTTTATATGTTTAATTTCAAAATCATACTCGCTCAGAAATTCTAACCATATAGTTTGTCTGGCATTTAGTGTTGGTTGTCCAAACAAATGTTTCAGACCATAGTGGTCTATCTTTAGGTCGAATATTTGACCCATGAGGTAATGCCTCCACATTTTTAGTGCATGTACAATGATTTTTAATTCCAAGTCATGTGTAGCATAATTCCTTTCATGCTCTTTTACTTTTCGAGACTCATAACAAACCACATGATCCTTTTGACTAAGGACTCCACCGAGCCATTCCTTGCTTACATTAGTGCACACCTTAAAATCTCCATCTGGATGTGCACTTGTCAAAATATCTTCAAATTTTGAAAACTTTCTTCACATTTGGGAGTCCATTCAAATTTCACTCCCTTCTTTTGCAAAGAATTGATTTGGATTGCAATATTTGAAAACCCTTTTATGAATCTTCGGTAATAACCCACAAGACCCATAAATGATCTAACCTCTGTCACATTTATTGGCACTGGACATCCTCTAATGGCCTCTATTTTCTCGAGATCAACTACTATCCCCTCTGTTGAAATAATATGCCCCAAGTAATGAATCTTCTTTTCATAAAAGATGCACTTACTTAGTTTTGGTAACACTTTTTGTTCTCTCAAAACTTATAGCACCATTCTCAAATGTTTCTCATGCTCTTCTTTTGTATTTGAGTAAATGAGAATATCATCTAAGAAAACAATCAAAAACTTGTCTAGGTACTTCCTGAACACTCCATTCATCAGACACATGAAAACTGTTAGGGAATTTGATAGCCCAAATGGCACGATTGTAAATTCATAATGTCCATATCTTGTCTTGAATGGTGTCTTTCTAATATCCTCTTCTTTTATCCTCACTTGATGATAACCTAATCTCAAGTCAATATTAGAAAAGATACTTGCACCTTTCCTCTGATCAAATAAATCATCAATCCCTGCAAAATGATATTTTTTCTTTATGATGACCTTATTTAGTTGTCTCAAATCAATACATAACCTTAATGTTCCATGTTTCTTCTTTACAAAAAGAACTAAGGTTCCCCATGGTGACACACTTGGGCGTATATACCCATTCTGCAAAATTTCTTCAAGTTGCATCTACAACTCTTTCAATTTTGATGTGCCCATTCTATAAGGTGTCTTGGACACTAGGGAAGCTCCTGACACCAAACAAATAGAGAAATCCATGTCTCTCTTTGGTGGAAATCCTGGGATTTCCCCAAAAACATCTTCAAAATCCATCAAGACTGGATGGTCTTCAATACTTTCCACTTTATCTCTTCTTTCCTCTTTCATATGGGCTGCAAAAATTTGACATCCCTTCTTGAAACTCTTTTTCAGCTCCATGACTTAAATTTATCTAACAAATACAACTCTCAGAATGCCTTGAATCTTTCCTTACTGTCCATTCTCATCAAGACAAGTTATTTTCTTGTTGTAACATTCTAGGACAACATGGTGGTTTTCCAACCAATCCATGCCAATTAGACAGACCTATGAACCCAATAGTATGATGTTGGCATCCACCTTTGTGTTGATTCCATTCATGTATATTGGACAATATTTAACCAACTCATTGATCTTCCTTTTAACCCATGTGGATAACTGAAGTAACCAAGATTTATTATTCTTACTCATTTGTAAGTGAAACCTTTGAACATTGTTAGAGTTTATGTAACTATGGCTAGCTACAGAATCAATTAAAATTGTTATGGATTGGTTATCAATCTTACCTTCCACTTCAATCATGGGGGATTGATATTCTGCTTGCTTGTTGTCCAAGTATGCACAAATCCTTGGCATGATTCCTCCCATATCTTCAATTGTTTCATCCTCCTGAATGTTGTGAAAAATCCTCATTGTTTCTCCTTTGTGAGGGAAGTCCCTATATAAGTGATTTCCCTCACATCCCCAACATTGTACAAGATGTTTCCTTGGCCTTTTCCCAAATGAATCTATTGTCTTGTGTTCATTTTGGGATGATTTTCCTTGCTTATTAGCTTGGGAGTTGTTCTTGAAAAAGGGTGGCTTAAAAATTTTCTTCCTTTACTCTTTCGTAACCTTCATCTTTTCATTCCAAGTCTTTTGGAACACTAGCCTCCCTTTTCTCTGCTCATAAAGAGTTTTTTCTCTCCTTATGGATTCCTCCAAAGTCTTAGGGTTATCATATTGTATCTTATCACTATAGAAAGAAGGTAACCTAATTAGAAACCTTTGGATTTTGACATTCTCATCATTTATGAAGTTCACATACTTCAAAAATTCAAATAATCTTTTCTCACATTCATCCATTGTCACTGATCCGGATTATTTTCGGCACAAAATGAGATCAGAGATATAATAAATAAATGCACAGAGATATCGCAGATATTCAATAATATAACAGAAATGTATCAGAGATGCAGCCATAAACACAGATATACATTAATACATGATTTCTATTAATGAAATAAATGTACAGAGACTGTAAAATACAGAGTGAAAGACTCGATAGAATGGTGGCAGCTTATCTCTGAGAAGAGATGTGACGGCTACTCACATTCGCAAGAGGATGATTACAATGAGGCTCTGAAGGCCTTTTTACAATAAATAGGAATGCCAAAAATCCTAGACATCCAAAAACCTATCCCTAGGAGATGAAGCAGCAAAAGTCATGTGGGCCCCGTTTGGGTAAGTTAGTACATCAACTTCCTGGGGTCGTAACTTTTGCATACGATCTCTGTTTTAGGCGTATGATAGCTCATTGGAAAGGTATCGTCAAGGAGATTCATTTTTTGGGGTCAATCATGCCTTCTATTATCATTGAGAACCTCTATATTGAAAAAACTTCATTTAGGCCCTCAAAATGGCTGCGGAAGTTAAAACCTGCTAAAAATAGTAAATGGCCAAAATTACCAGAAAACTGTTTTGAGCCAGTCAAAAAAGGCGGGTGGCCATCGATATCCACCTGGATTAGTCACGCTTCCCAACTTGAGTTCAAATAACTCTTTCATCTTTCTTTCATAGTAATGCTCTAACAAATATTTCTCTTGGAATATCCCTTGAAATGCCTCTATGAGATATTCTTATCATCAATGCGCTTTGTTTTCTTAAGCTGATCCCACCACATGGATACCTTTCCTTGCAAGTGGTAGGTTTCAATTCTTGTTTCTACCCTAGAGGGATAATCATGTAGCTGGAAATATTAGTCATTTCCAACAGCCAAGCCTCGACCTTTTCTCCCTTCATGTGCTCATCATTGAAAGTATGTGGCTTGATTTTTCTGATTTCACTTTGTAAGATGTCTCCCTCGGGCCTTCTCCTATGTCTCCTCACAGGAGACACACTTGATCTACTACTTGGCCCTAAGCATGCATGAGTTCTCCTAGTGGATTGCCCTGGAGAATGATGGTGCCAGCTCATGTTCCTTGACTGCTTTTCATTCTCATGTTCATCCCTTCTGCTATGGGATTTGAATGATGTCACTTGCACTAGTTGATTGCTTAGTGATAGAGTCTTTATTGTCTTTCCTCTATAGTATGTTCAAGCTCTAAATAATCTCTTCTAGAGCCTTCATAATATTCTCATTATCATCCCTATAACTTTGCACTTCTCTCTGCACACTTCTCATAGTCACAGGATCCTGCCTGTCTCTTCTTCCATTACAATTTTTCTCGGCATTTCCCATACTGACATGTAGCCCTTTAAATTCTTCTTCATGACTATAGGACCCTTGGGCATCTTCCATTGTTGTGGTTCTCATATAGGAACCAAACTTCATTTATGTACCTCTAAATTATGCAAGAAATGTCCATGCAAACAATTTTCTGTTAGAAAAAATATATACACGATTTTGGAAAAGAATGCATAAATGTTTTGTGTCATTTAATGCCACCAATCATCTTCTTCTAAGTTGACTGTAAACCTTACTGCCCATATCAATTTTCTAGGTTGATAAATTGATTCTACCATCCGAGATATTTCCAATGACTGTTTTCTTGTTCAATTTTGAGCTCTGAGTAGAAAGTTATAGCCATCTAAATATTGTTAATTTACCTCCTTTTCTTTTTTCTTTTTTTTTTGCACCCTTTTCATTCTGGTACTAATAATCTCGGACACCAACTTATGTCACTTATAGAAGTAAAACTGTCAAGAACTAGGGAAAATTTTGTATCAAGAATATATAATAGTAATTACATGGAATTCATAGCACTTCTCATATTTTTATTTTTATGCTCCAGTAAAAAACTGAAGCAATCTGGAAATGACAACTTTGTCCCTTTTCACCCCTTTTTCCAGACTAGAATTTAGAGTCAAACTAGTTATCTCCCAATATGTGCACTTCTGGAAAATTTTCACTAAACCAAATTTGTCTGGCTTGATAGGTATACAAAAAGACAAGTAAATAAGTTTTTTTAGTTTTTCCATTTAGAGACCCTTTTTCCCCTCTACAATTTCCAAAAATCCCCAAAAAGTGGCCCAGAATAGTGGATTTTGCCATGTTTCAGCATCCCCATTCCAACCCCCTTAGTATCTATTCAATTCCTTCATGGGTTATTTCCATGCCTACTTTTTGGATGCTCTCCAATAATTTCAACTTAATTTGGGTCTCTACCAAAGATCTGGACCTGAATCTTTAAAACTAATTATTTTACATTTTCTGACAAAACCCAACAAAATTGAACAACAGACCTCTCTGACACTTTTGTAGATCTCCTCGCTACGGAAAAATCCCATATGTTTCATCTCAATCGGACTAGATCTGCTCCAATTATGGACAAAATATGATTTTGGCTCCAAACTTAGTTTTTTTTAACACTATGGAATAGTTTTGCCTACATGGCATCCTTGTTGTCATGGTTGATGATGTGGAATTTTGGGTCCATGTGGCCCCCTAAAGTAATGGCATGTCAAACCATTATCCAACCTGGTCCTACCTCGTCAGCCTTTAGCAACTTCTTTACCTTTATTTCATAAACTAAATTATATTTGAGGCCCCATCGTACCCAGACACCCACCGGGAATTTATTTTACCATGGATGGGACAGAGGTCCCACCTCTTCTGTCAGACTTACACGTGGCGTCCATTCATTAGCTACAGATATGAATGGGTCCCATCCCGCATCCTTTTTCCTCGGGCGCGCACAACTTTCATACCCCCAGATCTAATGGTGGAGAATGGGGGACGATCAACGACCCACATCGATCTTGCATTACCAATAGGTGTGAGGGTTAAAAACCCTCCACGATGCGAAGGGTGGTTTTCATCCATGATACATGGAGCCCTGCCATTGGCTTCGCATTTCAAAAGACCTTCTGGAAAACCACCATGGCACCATGCAACACCACTTACCACTCTGCTTCAATACCACTTGTGGTATCGGTTGTCGCTCCGTTGGTAGGTCTTCCACCATGGATTTCCACTATTCCATCGACTACCACCATGACCCTGCCACCTGTC
Source organism: Picea glauca (assembly GCA_000966675.3). Taxonomy (NCBI): domain Eukaryota; kingdom Viridiplantae; phylum Streptophyta; class Pinopsida; order Pinales; family Pinaceae; genus Picea; species Picea glauca. The sequence continues at coordinate 71,236 of JZKD02S1050079.1, read as the reverse complement.
ACTCAACCATTGGTTGCGAGGTTGGGTGGGTCTCATCCTGCACCCCTTCTCTCGAGCACGTGGACTTGCTGGCTCTCATATCTAACAGTCGAGATGATTGAAAGATCAATGGCCCACATTATTTTCACATTGTGAAGTTGCCTGGATATTAATGGCATCTCACGATGTGATACCACTTATCGCCCAATGATAAGTGGCATCCTCCTATTCGTTTTGCATCGCCAAGAGCTTCCTCGGAAACAACTTGGTCTCGATACGAAACCACTTTCGTGAAACTACGTATGGTTTCAGTCACCCCACTGGTCCCCCCACAACCGTGGTCCACAACCTCGCCATCAGACCTGCCACTGTGGATCTACCACCATTCCAGTCCATGTCACCACTACCACGTCGCCACCATGTGGCCTCCACGTCATTGTTGATGTCATGTATGGAAAAATACCTAAAATTTCTAAAATTTCAATTTTTTCCAAAATTTCATAATTTTAATTTCCGCACAAGCCGTCATGGAAGTTCTGGAATTAAGTTTTCTACAACAAATTATGGACATGTGCATGTCAATTCGACTATTGCACACAAAATTTGACATCTCTATGTCAACTCCTCAACAACTTCCACTTCAAAATTTGGGGATTTTTCCCAATCTCGCCCCATTTTACTCCAACCGATCTGTAATGTCCAAACATTTTCCCATTAAAGGGCCAACAATGTTCAAACTGATGTGAAAATTGGGGATTTTAACCCTGGGATCCATTCCTTAATTTCCCATGAATTTCCCCCAATTTCATTTAAACAATTTTGACCATTTATTTGTAAGCATTCCTTGAGCTTAATTATGCAATTCATCTTCTGTGTGTTGAGTATGACCCATGCAGGCTCAATGTTTGAACCCGAAACTTTGATACCATTCTGTAACATTCCCTAGCTTAACCAAGAAACATTACTATGTGGAATATACATAAATCAAAATTTTTCTTGTTAATTCATTTTCTATAGCTTACCAACCACCATTTATATACAAAATTAACTAGATTCAGATACCCATAATGAAATTCATCTAGAACATTCTAAATGAACATGAATGAAACTAATAAATAATATATAACAACATATTAAAACATTCTCATTCATAGAGTAAAATGCACAACCATAAGACTCATAAGAAAACTTAGATAATGAATAAACATTTATCTTTAAAAGAAAGTTTGTGCAACCAGCGGCCTGGGAAGGGCGTTCCACCCAACCATAGACTTGTTGTTCCATATCTCAATAGCAAGTCACCCCCAACCATAGACTTGTCGTTCCATATCTCAATAGCAAGTCCCCTCACAACTTAATATCTCACAACCCACTGGTATTCTCCTACAACTATCCTGGACTTCCTCCATATCTCTTCCCCTTGACCTTCCCAACCCATGGAATGCACCCATTCACTTCTCTCAGTTCATCGGGCATCCCATTCGTTTATCAGGGTCTCTTTGACAAAGCTAAGAAAAAATCTCTCTATTGGGAACTCAAGAGAAACTCACTGCCAGGAAAACTATCAGGAAAACAACAACAACACTTGTTGTTGCAATGCAACCCACACAGGAGCTCACTCTTTAGGCCTGACAACCCGACTCTTCAATTTGTAGCTCCAAAATGCCCTAAGAATGCTCCAACATACTCCATAATTTTCCCAGCCTTCTTGTTGAGTCTAGCTCTGGTGTTCTTTTTCCCTTCTCGCAGCTTGTTGTTCATGCCAAGACTGAATGCGAAAAATATTTTGTTTATTCTCCCCAAGACAATTGACTTCTCACTCTGCCCAATGTTAATTGTATTGTAGCCCCATGCTTCCAATAACTTTTGGAGCAACTCCTACACCCATCCCCTAACATGTATAAAATGATTGGACTCTCATACACTCAAACAAAAAATAGATGGTTGACTCAAATAGAATTCATAAATATGGATTTGAATTAATACCCATAAACCATTGCCCCCTTGGGGCCCTCTTAGAAACTCTAGGCATCCCTTCTATTGTGGATTAATCAACTTCCATCTCTCTCCATATTCTCAGTTGTTGATATCACATTATTTTTATTTAAAAATAGAAAATACATTCTTCATATTACATCACTTGGCCATATCCATATTCATATCTACATTATGCATTAATTAAATTGAGGATTATAGTGGGGATGTTATAAAGAGGATCTACCAAAAAATCATGAGTACAGAGCAAAAATTCAAATATGTAGACTATTACCACATCTATAGAAAACAGAATGGCTAAAGCCACAAAACAATTGGCCACCATTAAAATCAATGGGGAATAGTAGTTTTTTTTGTGTATCTACAAAAACTTTTAAACCCTTTGAAAAATTACAAGCCATTTTGAAATTATGTATATAATATCTTTCTTTTTTTTTTGCCTATTCACAATCTTCTTAATAATAAAATTCATAACAATTTATATCAACAAATAATAATAATAATTATAATAAATAAATCAAACTTTACAACAATATAAAAACAACACGTACAAAAATTGAAACCATTGAAATACCCTTATAAAGCTACTGCTCCACAGGAATAATTAGTCCAGCCTAAAAATTGAAACCATTGAAATACCCTTATAAAGCTACTGCTCCACAGGATTAATTAGTCCTGCCTTAAAATTTACGGCGGCTCATGGACCTTTTAAAGCGGTTAATATGTATTAACTCTTACAGTAATTCCATCATCGTAATAATGGAGCCGTCGACGGGTACTAGAGGACTGGATTTGTCGTCCTTCAATTTAAATTTGAAGTCTCCTCTCTGTTAGAGGTTAACTAATCTTACAGTCTTCAGTCTTCAATTCACTGCAAGCAATGTGAAATGGATTAAAAAATGTGTGAATACGAGGGATACATCGACATAAACATCAGGTCAAATTTCGCTTCAGCCGAGTAAATGAATTTACCAGATCCTTTACTCTTGATGGGCGAGTTCTCTGTACTTTGTGATAGAGAAATGTCGCAGCAAGTGCATAGAGACCGTTAGATCTGGAATACCTTTCATATTTTTAATGGCGAGTTCTGTGTACTTTGCAATTTCTGATAGAATGATGTCGCAACAGAGTATATAGAGACTATTAGATTTGTGATCAATATGCGACGTGCTGGAGAGTCTTTAAGACTACAACGGATATATCGTCAGATTGTTTTCGTATATAAGTTAAGTCTTTAAGACTACAACGGATATATCGTCAGATTGTCTTAGTATATAAGTTGAGATATATCTGATAGTGTATATACCACCTATCGTAGTTTTAAAGACTCTGCAACAAGTTGCATATTGATTACTATTAAATTTCTTTTAACTTGAAATTTAAAATGGTTAAAACCATTAATCTTAATTATTTTTTGACACCCTGCTATTAACAATTAAAATGACAGGTTGACAGTTATAAGGATCTGAACAGAAACCATATCCCTTCATTGATTGTTCTGAATAAAACATTGAAGTGAGTGATAAGTTTCTGACCCAAAACCTTACAAATATATAAAGTTTGGAAAAAGGACATGTCACTTTAAAGTTGCTGACAAGATTTTCCATGAGTAATCATGTAAATAAGAAAATTATATACCTCCTAACTGCTTACCCTATTACTTATTGATTCATATGGTTTCAAATGCCCAACGCGTCAATTCAAAGTTCAACCTATCACCTTCACTGGTAGATAAGTTTAACATTCTCTATGACGTCCAAGGGAAATCATTAAGTAGCTACACAACATTCAATAGCATTTAATTCGAGTGGATGGGAAATCCTTACTTAGAACTTTTAGACTATACCTGAAACTTGATCCATCTCAACATTTAATTTTAGTGGATATTGATTGTCAAGGTTTACTTTACTGCCATCAATAACCAGTCTGCTACGCAAGCATTAGCAAGGTTTAATGTCTGTAGCAAATAGTATATATATCTGTGTATATATCTCGATGTATATATCAAGATAATTCGACGATATATATAGACTGGTTATTGATTGCCTTTACCTTACATTTGTCCAAGCATATGAGTGTGTACACATATTGTATATTAGTATATTAATGGAGTGGGTTAATGGGGATGCAATTTTCCCTCACCAGTTATCTTTTCTACAAGGCTAATGTAATGTAGTTTTAAATTTTCGACAAATTCAAAACTTTGATTGATTAATTGAGCATTTGGATTGATTTAAAATGAGAAAAAACCTCTAAAGTAAAGTAAGTTAAGTTGATCTTTTTGCTCTTGCCGAAGTCTAGGGTTTACCGTCTTACACTATGTGCACATACTATATATTAAATATGTCTTTCTGCACTTTGGAAGTTCCCACCTGGCATGATGCCGCTGTACCGTTTCTCTTTGTTGCTGTACTTTCCATACATTTCTGTATGTTAAATGACATTTGAAGTTGTCACATGTTACGTGTGAAATCTTCAACCTTTGCCTTCCTCTCTACCTACCCTTTACCATACTGCATTGACCTACCTACCACAATACTCACCAGAAATTTCCTGTGGATTTCATTCACCCACCGCGACATTTCTTGCTCTACCTACTCCCGTCCAAGTCATGGGTAAGTTTGCAGTTCGAGGAGGAGGAGGAAGATTGGATTGAACTAAGGGAGTTGGTTTTTGAATCCAACTATTGCAAATTCCAAAAAAAATGGTGAGACAGCTACGCGTGAAGCACACAAATATTGAATATAAACAGAGAATCTCGGTTAACCAAACGTAAGGGTTTATGAAGCACTAGCATGAAAGTCGGAGTTTGATGAAAAACAGGAAACATACATTTTACTCTGAAACGTAATCTTTGGAAGAGTCATAGATGATTGCAAATTGCAACGTAGGGAATTACAAATACTTTGCATGTGCTTTACATCCTGGATGGAAGGTGCGTGTCCATGTGATAAAATCAGTATGAGCGTTTTTTTTATTATAATAATACTAGCACAGCAGCAAAATAGCTGCTGGTGAACGTCTGAGAAAAGATGAAATGAATCTTTAAAAGAATATATTAAATTTTATTATCTATTAACAAATAAACTGTTGGGCTTCATTTATCTAGTGTTAATATTTTAATTTTTGTTAATCACTTACGTGGCAATCAGTTAGCTATCAAAGTAATTTTTAAATATGATTAGGTAAATGTAAAAAAGTAAACACATAAAC
>JZKD02S1050079.1:28715-65954 GCA_000966675.3 Picea glauca | reverse complement strand
GATGTCTTTATAATAGCTAGGAAGTTAATGATTGAAATCACAGCCATTTATTTTGTGTGACTACTAAGAATATTCCAGTCATATTTAATCTTGTCCATAAAAAACTTATTAAGCACTAAACCCCTAATAAATCTACCCATTGTCAATAGGTATACGCGTAATGAGTAAAAAATACTTCAAAATTTATTATATCATTTAGTTATATTTATTTCCATGACATAGAAGACTAAGAATATCATACAGTAAGTTATATCCTGAAATTGCACAGTCCCATGATAACTCAAAGAAGACTACTAGTTACCCATGTGATACCCTGGTGCAAGCCCTACTAAACCCACTGAAGAAAATGCAGGTCTGTGCGGCCTTATGACAACACATAGAATCGATTCACAAAGGTTTCTCAACTGAATTTCCTTCCCTAGAGTGTGGATCTTATTACCACACAGAATCAAATCGGAAAGATTTAAGTCTTTTAACCTAGATTTTGTTAAAATATAGTTATTTGTGTAACTCGAAGTCTTTATTTCTATATGGAATGTATAAAGAAATATTTATTAAAAATAAACTTGTTTCTCAATTGTATTATTGATTTTAACAATAAAGTGTTTCTTTTATGTTTGTGGAATTTTTATAAAAGAAAAAAATAATAATGTGAAATTTTTATAAAAGAAAAAAAATAATAATGTTGAGAATGATTTGTCCCTGGCGTGTGATTCTCTGTAATGGTTGTTTGTTATTTTCAATTTTGTTTGTATGCTAAATATTTATATATTGTAAACTTATGTTCATTTGTTACAAGTTGCTCTCATGATTTAACAATTGGTATTAAAGCATTTGTTAGCTTTAAGAAAATGTCTTTATTGTGAGGTTGAGGAAACTCAGTTAGTGGAATCTTCTATTGTTGAGACTTTCTTTTAACATTGATAGGAGAGCTACATATATCTGATTGTCTAAATTAAGGAGCTTAAACTACATAATGTGACACTTGGAAAATATTGGGAAAACATTGTGGTAAAAGAAATTGCATCTAGAAATTTGGAAATTGATAAATTCAATGGCCCCAACTTCAATTTGTGGAAATTGAAGATATAATATTTTCTTATTGAAAGGGAGTAGAATGAACATCATGAAAGACACTAAGACACTAAGCTTGGAAGCGTGATAGTGTGAAGCTCGGGGTGTGAAGCTCGGGGATGGGACAAGATGTATGATAAGGCCATTACATGGAGTGGTCTTAATCTTCTTGATTTAGTGTTGACAAATATGTCATTTGAAACTACAACAAAGAAGCTTTGGGATATTAAGCGTGGCTTATTGTATGAAGCTAAATCCTTCATGAATTTTACAATCCTAATTAAGAAGTTTTATGCTCTGAAGATGAAGAACAATGATAGGGTTACAAATCACCTTTATGCCTTCAATGCCTTGCTTCATCAACTCAAGCCCATCAATAATGAATTAAAGGACAATGAATGATGCACATCCTTGTTGTATTGTAATACATGAGTTTAGATCCCTAGCATGCATCCAATCAGATTATGTAAATGTTGTAAATATGCTAGTATAGATTCCTAGTGTGGAGATGAAAGCCAAGGCCAGACTAGTGAATGGATAAGCATGTACTATGTAAATAATTTATATGGACCATGTGTTATAGTTGTCATGGTGACTTAAAGCTACGTAAATATTAACATTGGAATGCAATATAATGGTCCAAGTTGGTTGCTTGGAACACTAGAGAAGCTATGATCCCATTAGAGGGGAAGAGGAATGGGGGCCTATGGAGAACTAAATCCTCTATTGTGATGTGTTAGCCTTAGAACTCATTTATTTTTCTACCATGTGTCTTAAATAAGGCATATATCTATCTCATTTAAGGTATTAATTTACTAATCGCCAGCTATTAAGTGAATGTAAGAGGTTGGTGGGTGTTATCGAACTAATCGGTAGGTGCGGACACTAACAGATCTCCCTAGATCCACCTGGATCTAGAACAAAACAGGACAGGACATGACTCTTTCCCTAAGTTTTGACCATTGAATTAACTAGTAAGAAGGAACAAGTAACATACCTTAATATCGCTTTCTAGGGTCTCTGTTGCTCCTGCTTCGCTCTGGTGCTCTCGTGAGGTCAAGACCAAGACAACACAAACCAACCAAAGTGAAGATAGCAAAATATATTCAACAGTCAACTTATGTGTATGATCAAGGAATTACACAATAAAGTGAGAATAGCTTTATGGGAAAGGGACATGCCACTGTATCATATTGATTGAAAGTAAATATTACGACCTGATCGCCTTGATGTCGCAAGCTTCCTTTCGATGGCTCTTGGCTCCAACACACACACTTGCTCAATCCTTGCATGAAGAAGATCAAAACCTCTTGATAGACTCGCTGGAGTCTTCAAGCTACTGTTCAAGCTAAATCCTTCACACAATTCTTTCACCAATTCTCCAATGAATCTTGCTTAACCTTTTCCATGAGAATTCTCTCAATATATAGGAGAGAATGAGTTAGTTACTTGGATAAGAATGATCCCACAATATCAGGGAATCCAGTACAAGGATAACCATTCGAATGTCAACTCATTCTTCTAGAAGATTCCCTTCTAGAAACATCGAGAATTCATTTTTTTCCATGCTTTAGGAAGAGTTCGCACCCTGGCTATTCAACACAGTGCGAGAAGTTCGCACCCTGGCTTAAAGAAGCCTGCGAGAATGGGTCATTCTCACACCCAAATATATTAGCAGCCTGCGAACCTTCTCCAAAAATGAGTTTTCTGGGAAGAGATGAAAGTAACTTTTCTCAGGAGAAAGTTCTTCTAAAGAGCCTGAGTACACCATCATCAATACATCATCATGACGACCAAAATCATGGGTAACAGTGGGAAAGTCTTCTCATGTCATTATGGAAGCATGGAGTGAGTACACTCATTATGGGAATTGTAAGAGTCTGACATTCAATGGTCATAATTAATATCAACCATCATTTCCACTAAACCATCATTTTCACTAATCCTCTCATTCATTCTAAAACTCTCACATTCACTCTCCATGTTGTTCATGCTATGTTCACCATTGTTGTCCATGGGAAAACCTAGAATTTAACTGTAATTAACACCATTAAGAGGAAATTGCAAATTGTAGATGAAGGTGTGATCGTTGTAGGTGAGCATAGAGGTTGGGTAAGTTAGGAAACCTTCACCCATTGTAGATTTGATACTCTTTGGTTATTTGAGAAGTCAAGTATTGATCTTGCATGCAAATCTTAGAAAGCATACAACAAATTAGACTATTTCTGCACACACCAAAGAGCACTGTAAGGGGAGGGTGTTCTAAGGGATTGTTGCTGAGAAGAGAAAGGTTGGGCCTTTCTTGTGTTGTTTGGGGCACTAGAAGAGATATCCTAGGTTGTTGATGGCTAAATGAGATACCTATAATGCTCTTTGGTGAATAGATTGGCTAAGGATGAGAGAAAATGGGCTGGGTTGAGAAAGAGAGGATCATGTAGCTTATTTCCTTTTCCCTCGTGGCCTCATAAATTAGCTTTGGGGAGGTATCTATAGAACATGCCTATAGTTGAATGTAAAATTTTTCTTATGTGGCCAATTTCTTGGACCTTCAATTAAAGGATAAGTGCCTTATCATTGTCAATGAATATGAAAATTTTATGTTTATTTTTTCTCATAAAAATCATTGTTTTATGCATGATATGTGTGATTATGTTTGTTATTTCCAATGCATTTGAATTCTTCACACTTGCACATGTATTATATTAAATGTTGTCTCTTCTTGGGAAGCTCAATTAGTTGGTATTATGAATATTTGGCCTCCTTAGGTCAAAATTCAGAATTCCATTGTCATAGCTACTCATTATTTGGTTGGGATGAATAGATGGCGATGTTATGTTATGGTATTAGAGCTAGGTTATAGAATTGACTTGTATTTGGGTAAGGAATCTAAGTTATCAAGGCTTGTGGTTACAACATCGAGGTTGTGTATGTGTTGAATTTAACTATATAGGAATACTTTATAGGTTTCATGTCAAGTGTTTGACAAAAGGTCTTAGTGAAATTTGGGCAAATTATAGAATATGTGGAAGTGCCCATTTCTATTAGATGACAAAGGTTCAAATTGTTGGTAATGAGGTCAAAATATAGTCTTCAAGGAAAAGATTGAATTAATAGTTAGTTGGCCATACCTACAAGTTATGGTGTTTGGCCTGTAATTGATGTGGTCAAAGGCCACATCAACTCAAATGACTCAAGGGCTTAAATCTCCCAAGGAGAAAAAAAAAACATATGAATTGGTCATGAAGTGAATGTGGGCTTATTAAGTGGGCCCCATGTTTGGAAACCACACCTCAAGCTTCACAAAGGATGGTCGAGCACTATGCATTTGGGTGGTTTCCAATTGTGAAGGGCATGGGGTGGGATAAAGGCCTATAGGCTTGGCCTCCACAATTGGCAAATGGTCATACTTGTCTAGGTGGGACATCACAATGGAGATCATATGGGAGTTTGAAATGGCAAAGAAAAACTGGTATCAGAGGGGTAGTGTATGTTATTATGGAGCCCTAAAGGGTTGTTTTAAAAACTAGGGATCAACCTCTACAATTGTTGAAGAAGCATCATGTGTCCTTCATGATTTTTGAATTGTGGAGGGCATGGGCCATATTAAGGTTCCTTCACTTCGTCCTTCGCAAATGAATCTGGGTCGTTGATCTTGATCACTTAATGGAGATCATGGGGACCAAGGACGAAGGACAGAGCAAGGACTTGGTAGTCCCATCAACCTTGGTATGGGTGCAATGTGTAACAACAAGACTTGTGGCCCCACAAAATTAATTATATGTGTGTGTGTGTGTGTGTGTGTGTGTGTGTGTGTGTGTGTGTGGAGAAAGAGGTAGAGAGCCGCTAGGAAATGGATTACATATGTAACCATGATGACGTGGCCAAATTAAAATCTCACATGTAGGCACCACTACCACATAACCATGCCATGTGAACAAAGATATCATGTCAATGGAAGAAAAAATTTGTATTAAAAAAAAACACAAGTTCAGAGTCAAAATCTCGTTTTATCCATAACTTGAGAAAATGAAATTTGATGAAGGTACAATTTCAGAAGTAAGTCCATAGTGGAAAGGAATACAAAAATTTCAATCAAGGTCAAATTGCAATTCGGCTCCAAAATCTCAAAATTTGTAAAATATTGGTTTTTAGAGAGTAGGAGCATACCCAATGTTAGTAACTCTATTAATAATGAAAATTTGAGCAGGCATGAGAAAACATAGTTGAGAACTTGCCAAATTCCGAGGGGTTTGACACTGAGTTGGAAAATAAGGGAAAAATCCACTATTCCAAGGAACTTTTTAGCAGTATTTTAAATTGTAAATGGAGGAAAAGTAATCCAAAATGGCAATTGTGGAAAAAAAATCCAAGTCAACATTTGATGATATCAGTAATTTGGACAACTTTGTCCTAGTGAAATTTATTTGGATCCTTACCATTTGAAAGACAATAGTTTTTGCAAAATTTTGCATCTCTAGAAAAAGTGTGAAAAGTACAAAGCTGGTAATTCTAGATTGATGGATAAAGTGGTTGGAGCATTAGATCATTGAGTTGAAGGGTGTTACATTCTCACAATAATAAATGTTGGTGCCTTCTACAAATGTTTCTTTGGTTCATGCTTTTTGTTTCTTTGTAGGTGGGGAATTTGGTCTCTGACATTGATTGCACTAGCAGAAAAAGTGCAGAAGTTGGGCAGAAATGGTAACTTCTAGGTACTATAATTTTATCTCAAACCTCAAAATTGAACATGAGTATATCCATTAGGAATATAATCCATAAGATAATAGGATTGAAGGATTATATTTTGGAGAATTACTTTTAAATCCTCTATAAATTGAGAAGAAAAGAGCCTATAACCTTGATTTTACAGAAAATGTGAAAATGTGTAGTCTCTAGAATGCATTAAAAATAATTTCTCTACAAATTTTGAGGAAAAATGTATCTAAAAAGTGTAATTGTATGAACACTTTTGCATATATAGTTCCAAACCAGAGACAATTAGAGGTCAAAATTCAAGATAGTTGAATTAACAAGTCATGGTCTTGGTTGGGCCAAGAAAACTATCATCATGGAGGATGCAAAGGAACCTTATGAATTTAAAATAGATGTAATGGGTAAAAATATACAAAATGGAAATGCAAATATATAGTCAAATGCACATAGGAGTCAAGTGACTCCTCCTAGTATTGTAGATATTATGAGAAATATAAGAGTGGAGTAATAAACCTAGAGAGAAGACAATGAAGGGCTAATTAAAGCTCAAGAGGAATAGAACCATTTGAATGCATCCATACTCCAAAGTCTAATATACATGTCGAGGAAAATGCATCATGGAAAAAATTCAAACAATGATGGTAAAAGAAAGAATAGCTCCGCGGGTCATTATTTCAAGAGGTCCCATAGTAAACGAAGAACCTCAAGATATGGGACATATACACTATCAAAATTATCTTCTAGTGAGTCATGTTCTTTTGAGGACTCAATCAAAAATTCAATATCTTCTTCTCATAGGGAGAAGAGGAAGAATTCCTTTAGACACAACTTACATGGAGAATTTCAAAAGGAAAAACCCTCTACATTTGATGGTGAAGTAAAATCTAAACAAGAGGCTAAGGCTTGGCTTCTTGGAATGATGAAGTATTTCCAAGTGCATGATTACTTTGGGAACATGAAGGTTGGACTAGACATAATCAATTTAGATGACAGCGCATCAATTTAGTGGGAGCATCTTAAGAAAGCTAAAACATTCAATGAGAGAAAGATTGTTTGGAAGAAATTTAAGAAGTACTTTAAGAAAAAGTATCTCTCCAAAAGATACTATGATGGTAAAACTAAAGAGTTCCATGAGTCAAATTTGGGGAAATGACCATGGATGAATATACAAAAAAATTATTGGAGTTGTCGAGGTATGTTAAAAACGTTAGAGATGAGAAGGTAGAGATCCAATGTTTTCTAATTCAATTATCTTAGTCTTACAAAGATAAAATTGAGTTTGATTAACCTCAAACTCTAGTTGAGACCATTAGAAAGACTAAGTATTGTTATGATCAAAACAAAACAAAAAAGCCAAAATTCCATAAGATGTGGAAGGAAAAGAAGAGGGGGAATCTTGATCAAAGAAAGAGAGGGTTCAAGCCTCCCTATTATGGAAATCAGTAGAAGCAATCAACACAAGGTGAGAATAAGATAGTTATGTTGGTAGGAGAGAAGCAAAGGGAGCCTCTTCAGTGTTGGGGATGTAGAGAAGATCGTTTGTTCAGAAATTCTTTGCACTAAAATGGGAGTGTCAAGAATGTTCACAACATTCAAGAGGTTACAATTGTTGAGGATGTAGCAAGGAATGTTTCTAGGATCTATGCGACACTGGAAGACCACTAATAAAATCACCAATGAGTTGTGGTTGAGGTTGAAGGTAAGGTTTCTAAGAAATCTGTTAGTACATGGTCAAAAATTTTAGGGACATTGTGCAATTAGGGGACATTGTTTTCCTTCAAAATTTCTTTTCAAGGGAGAGACCACTTGGGTCCCACTCAATGGAAAAATTTTCTTAAAAATGAGTAATTTGAAGGGAAATTTTTTTTTAAATGAGGAAACATGGATTAATTTTGAAACTAGGGGCTGCGACTGAGTGCTAAAGTTCAATATTTCAATGCATGTCACCAAAAGAATGAGACCGATGACCCAAATCAGAGTTCTTATCATATCCTAAGATCAATGGTGTATAACGCATATCACATCCATAATTTTCTCGACCTTTTACGATATTTAGGCACACGAGGAGCGATTTTAAGGTGATATGTGTGGCCATTGTTTATTGGTTTCAAATTTCTCTTGGATATGGGAAACCGCTCACTTGGTCATGCAATACCACCGATGGTATCATGTAAACTACTTTGTTGGGTGTGTACTCAACGCCTAGTTGGGTGAGGATGTGGACCAATCATGATCACCTAAAGTCACATCTGGACATGACGTGGCTAGATATGCGATAAGAAGCTGGCACATAGTCACATTATTCCATGCAAACAACCAAATTTGACAATTGTTTACTAGGAGATACATGGCCCAACCAGATGTTGTTTATCTTAACATAGATTCCACATCGGAAGCCACATGGACTAATCTTTACTTATCACGTGTCTTTCGTACATTGATGATGTCATCAACGACATCATCCAATTTTTTACATCTTTCTTCGAGTTTGAAGCAGAAGCCAATATGAAAGTGCCATGTGTCTGCAAATCATTCAAAAATGAATAAGGTTGGATATTAATTGATTATGCCACGTGGGAAAGGTTTTCAAAAGGGTCAGAGTATCATTTGGCATGATCGATCAGTCATATATAAGGGTAATCATCAAGGATAATTTTAAGGATGAAAATTTATATTAAAATGTAGAAACATGCTACTATTACTAGTTCTTAATATGCAAAATGTAAAATGTTTGGCGATAGTTTTGTAAAAATATTCAAATTTATAAGGATTTTATATAGCTTTTATAAAATTTTGGTGATTTTAAAGGTTAAATGATTTTGTTCTATGGAATTTGGGTGAATCATTTTTAGAAAAAATGGAAATTGGTGAATCTTGTTTTGGGAAAACCATGGAAAATTGGCCCATTTGAGAAATGTCCCCTAAAATAATCTATGGTAATCTTGATAATCATCACTTATTTAGATAAGGTTGATAGGTATCGAGATCATTGGTCATGTGTCATGCGTTGCAGTGTTCGATCTGAAGTACTTTGGTCATATTTAACAAATTATCATTTCTATCAGCAAGTTCTTCCATAACATATTTGAAATTCTATAATATTAAGCCATTGAGCACATTATGACCATATGAAAACATCTTCTCTTCATTGGATTCTTCTTTCTAAGTTTTTCTTTGATGGATGGTGATTTTCTTGAAGGGGTTTCTTCCCTGGGTAAACCCTATTGGCCATCTTGGCTTTATATGTGCTAGAAATTCTACCTATTTTCACAAAGGGAAGGAAGGTTCCTCCATGTTCTTGTTGGTTCATAAATAGTAGTAGTAGGACACCGTGTAATTCAACCTAAGGTGCACTTGTATTTTATGGTCAGCATCCAACTGAAGTCGATGGCAGAGGACCGAGAGGTTGAATCGATGCTAGACTAAGTAGTGAGGTGACTATAGCTGAGAGGAAACAACTAGCCTTTCCTTTAACTGACATAAAACCTCAATTTTGGAGAAGCAGAAGGCAACTAGCCCAAAAGCTCTATCCTACTCGTGAGTAGTTCGTATGAAAGGACCCAGACTAAACATGCTTGGTGGGGTAAAATCCTTCAATCAAAAGGACCTTTTACTCACTTTTACCATATTAAAATTAATATTTTCACTATATCAGGAATTTATACTAGAAAGATAAATAATTTCAATAGCTAAAGAAGCAATAGCAAGAAGTTGTTAGGTGGTTTAAAGAAACAAGAAGTGGTTTTCACACAAGGAGGGAGCTATAAATAAGCCATGGGGCTCATTAGCTTATTATTAGCAAACAAAGAGAGGAAAAGTGTATGAATGATCTAGGTGGCTATTGGTGGCCACCCACCTATTCCAATTGGCTCCTCATGTTCATTTTTTATTCAACACGTCTTTTTGTATTGTTTTATACTTGTGAGTTCTACACTTCTGGGTTTTCCTGAATCCTCACACATTCTCTAGGTGGAAATGGTTGGCCTCTCACCTAATCCAAATGGCTTATTTTGTATGTTTTCATGTCAGGACATCTTGTTGTACTTCCAGGGTTGTTTTGGGCCCCTAAACGTTTCTTTTTTTACTCACCACAGTCAGACTATGGATAGAGTTAGAGTCTAATGGAGGAATGTGTATTTCTCTGAAATACCTTTCCAACGAGATATCACATTCCTAAAAGGAAGGTTGTATGCAAAAGTTATGACCCTAGGAAATTGAGGTACCAAATTACACCAACTTACCCATAGGGCCCACATGACTTTTGGCATTTCACCTTCTAGGGTTAGGTTTTTGGATGTCTAGGGTTTTTGCATTCATGAGTAATATGAAAAGGGCCTATGGAGCCTCATTTTAATCGATTATGCTCAAAAGGATGTGTGCATAAGCCACATCTCTTCTCAGAGATAGCTACCACCATTCGAGCAAGTTTCAGTTATGTAGTTTTATAGTTTTAGCCTATTTCATTATTTAATAGAAGATATTGTTCATTGGATATTTGTGTTATTTTTCCTATCTCTGTGTTTATTTTATTCGGTCTATTAATCAATTCATTTTGCTCCTAAATCTGGATCAGTTGTATCAAAGCGATCATCTCTTCATTTATTTTTTCTTCGTGCATGTCCCCGACAAGGTATGGGTATAAGAAGTTGGGACTCAAGCCAATCGAGCCATTACCAGATCAGTCACGCTGAGCCCAACAACAACCCATGGGAGATGAGAAGAAAGATGATGGAGTAGGAGATCCTATTAAAATGTTGCTAGAGGAAGCCCTCGCGTGACAAAGGAATGAAATGATGGGAAACTTCACTCAGATCCTTTGATGGTTGCCTATGGGAGAAGCATCTTCATCAAACGGCCAAGTAACCCCCTTTAAGGTACAGGTAAATTTTGATATTCCATTATTTGAAGGAATGATAGATGCAGATGTTGTAGATAAA
Source organism: Picea glauca (assembly GCA_000966675.3). Lineage (NCBI taxonomy): Eukaryota > Viridiplantae > Streptophyta > Pinopsida > Pinales > Pinaceae > Picea > Picea glauca. Next base: position 55,230 of record JZKD02S1050079.1, on the reverse strand, counting down.
TGGTTGAATTTGCTCGAAGGATATTTTTCGGTCCACAATTTTTCCGATAGGGAAAAGATCACTTTTGCACTCCTCAAGGTCATTCCCCATGTTAAAGACTAGTGGGATACTTACTCTGAGAAAAGGGACATGGAGGAATTTGCAATTTTTGTGGTGGCCCCTACATGGGATTCCTTTCGGGATTCCATTAAAGAACAATACTACCCTGTTGGAAGCTATAAGGACCAATACACCAGATGGACCACCCTACGTCAAGAAAGGGACCAGAAAGTACCAGACTTCAACAACATTTTCCATACCCTACGCACCAAATTGGGTATCAAATATTCTGAGCATCATCTGGTGCTCAAATACTGCGGATGTTTGCATAGATACATTCAAACAAAAATGGAGTTCCTGGATATTGCCTCATTAGGCATGACTTATAGATATGCTGTCAAGATCAAGTAGAAATTTAAGAAAAAACGACGAGAGTTTGGATCTTCCATCTCCTCACAACCGAAGCAGGGAAGAGGCAACCCCAACCCATACAACAAGGGAACAAGTCGATATGGCCACCCTTAGGACAACCCGTCCAAGCTGTAACACAAGAAGGGAAACGAGAAGATGAAGAAGGACACGGTAAAATGGTGTGAGTACCATAAAATTCCTTGGCACAACACCGACGAATGCCGCTCCAAGCAGTCCCTTGTGGCTGAGTTGAAGGATTCTGAGTCAAAAGTCAAATCTGATTCTGAATCCAATCCTGAAGGAGGGAAGCATATTATCGATGTTGAACCCAATGCCATGGTATCTACCACCAAAGTTCGGTCAAGCGAACCAGAAGAACCATAGGAAGGGGAACGCCTCTTTCACTCATAGATGTGGGTCAAGGGGGCTCTGATTCATTTCAATGTCGACAGTGGTAGTCAGAAGATCCTGATTTCAGCATAGGTCATCAAGCGGTTGAACCTGCCAATGACACCGGACTCGCAGCCCTACACCATTGACTAGCTTCGTCAAGGAAGAGATCTTAGTGTCAACCAATAGTGTCGTCTACCCTACAGCATCAAGCCTTTCAAAGATGAGGTACTGTGTGATATTGTTCCCCTTGAAGTTTTTGATGTTCTGTTAGGACAACCATATTTGTGGAAGCGTCATGTTGTGTATGAGTCTACACCATGCAGTTTTATTATTACATTGTGTAGACAATTGTACAGGATCCCAGAGGTGGAACCACATACTGTCATTTCTTTAATCTCTGCTAAGAAATGCAGCAAGGTCATCTCACAGACTGGGAAGTTCGTCTTCTTTTTTATCCATGCTCATAGTAAGCAGAAGGTCGTCGCCATATCCGTGGCCTCTACACAACACCTCTCTTTGTAGCAAAAGCAGGTGGACGATATCTTCCCTCACCTACAGGGGTACTGACACACTACCAAGTCAAGAATCCCATTGATTTGACCCCCGACACACCTCTACCTAATGGACCAGTCTATCGGTGATCGCTGATGGACATTGACAAAATCAAGCGTTAGATCCAAGAGCTTCTTCAAAAGGGACACATCAGACCCAGCTCCTCCCCTTATGGAAGCTCGATTGTACTAGTGCAGAAGAAGGACGGGACTTGGTGACTCTACATTGATTACAGAGTCTTAAACAAAATCATAGTCAGGAACTGCTATCCCATTCCCAGGATTGATGACCTTCTTGACCAACTCAAGGGGGAAAAAATATTCAACAATATTGACCTAAAGTCTAGCTACCACCAGGTTCCCATCGAACCAACTGATGTCCGGAAGACATCCATCAAGTCTATTCATGCCCTTTGGCTTAACAAATGAATGAGCCACTTTCATGAGGTTGATGGATGATGTCTTAAGACCCTTCACCAACTCCTTTATGGAAGTATATTTGGATGACATCCTCATCTTCAGTAAAACATGGGAGGAGCACATGCAACACATTCAACAGGTTTTGAGCACTCTGTGACAACACAAGATTTATGCCAACTTGGAAAAATGCTCTTTTGGCATGAGAAGGTTCCAATACCTGGGCTACATTGTTTATTAGCATGGGGTACATGTTGATCTAGCTAAGATTCAAGTCATCTGTGACTAGCCAGCCCCGACCACACTTACCAAGCTTCAGAGCTTCTTGGGACTAGCCAATTTTTACCAACGGTTCATGTTGGGATTCTCCCATATTGCATGGGCCCTCATCCAGGTGACCAAGGGTGGTCATAGGGACAATTTCATGTGGGGGAAGGAGCAACAACGAGCATTCGAAGATCTGAAACATCATTTTTTCTCAGCTCCAGTACTCTCCTTGCCTGAACTACAACAACCATTCGATATTGAGACTGATGCATTTGACTATGTTGTGAGCACAGTCCTCACTCAACACGGGCATCCGGTGGCATACCATAGTGAGACACTCTCTGATATTGTTTGTAAATACCCCACCTATGACAAGGAAATGTATTCCATTGTACAAGCCTATCGTCAATGGAAACATTACATTTTGGGGACAGAGATAATCATACACACTGATCACAAGTCTCTGCAGTTCATATAGACACAAGGGAAATTACAGAACAACTGTCATCATAAGTGGTCCAACTAACTGTAGAAATTCCATCTCAAAATCAAGTATAAGACTAATATCTCCAATCGTGTCATTGACTGCCTCAGTTGGCCTCTTGTGGATGCACTCACCACTGTGATATATTCCTGTGGACATGAAACATCAGAATGGTCCCAACTTTACCAGCAAGATTTGGACTTCACCACCACATATCATCTCTTGGGTATAGTCACAACTGTCACTGATTTTCACATCCAGGATGGACTCTTATGCCACTTGGGACATCTCTTTTTTCCTAGAAGCGAGAGTGCAGAGATGATTTGGGAATCCCACTACATTCGGGTGGCAGGACATTTTGGCGTAGAGAAAACTGTGGTCATTCTTCATAAACATTTTTATTGGCCAAAACTTCGACAGGACGTCAGCAAGTATATCAGATCTTGCATTATCTGTGCCATTGCCAAGCCAACCATCAAGAAACCATGGGAATCCATCTCCATGGATTACATGTCTGGTTTGTCATCCACCAAGCATGTAAATGATTGTGTATTTGTGTTTGTTGATCGGTTTTTGAATATGGACATCCTCACAGCCTATAAGAAGAGTGTCACAGTGACAAAGACTACCAAGATCTTCTTCGAACAAGTTTTGGTTCACTTTGGGATACCACATACCATTATCTTTGATCGAGACAGCAGGTTCCTCAACACCTTTTGTTCGAGTCTCTGGTCTCTATTGGACACCAAGCTCACAAAATCCACTTCTTTCCACCCCCAAACCAATGGCCAAACTGAGTTCATCAATCGGATGATTGTGCACATCGTGTGCATGTACAATTATAAGCATCCCCGTACATGGGATGAGAGTATCCCATATGTCCATCACAGTTACAACAGGGCTCTCCATAGTTCCACCAACCATAGCCCATTTCAAGTGGGTCTGGGATTCCAACCCTTGAGACCCATTGATGTTTCACTTCCTCTTGCCACTGCAAAGAAAGACTCTTCCCCTGATCATTCTTCAATCGACAAGGCCACCAGGTTCATTGAGTGGATTCAACACGTCCATCAACAGGTCTAGGAGATTCTACAGAAATCCAATTCTAAGTACAAGAAACACCATGATAAACACAGGGTACCACACTAGTTTCAGGTTGGTGACAAAGTCTGGTTACATTTGTAGAAGTAGTGTCTCATCAGACCCTATAAGAATCTTCACCCACTTCGTTATGGATACCAAGGCGATGGATAGCTATGCTTTTGAACTCAACGCTCCACCCTTCCTTGGTCTGCATCCAATATTCAATGTGGACCTCCTTCGGCCATGTTTTCCTCAATTATTGGACACCTCTTATATCTTCAAACAACTGACACCAACAGAGCTCAACCCTAACTACATGGAACAATCATCCACTGATTAGGTAGTGTACACACAGGTCAAGGTCACTCTCTAGCAATGGATCCATCTCTATCGGGTTGTCAAGGCAGGGCAACTCCTACACCAAGGAAAGTAGCTCACCCAGGGCCAAATCCAACATAAGTTTACTCACCTAATAGGGGAACTCAATGCAATGGAGACCATTGCTTCCTAAGGGGGGAGGATTGATCCAGGTAGATATTGGTGGCCACCCACCTATTCCATCTGGCTCGTCATGTCCATTTTTTATTCATCACGTCTTTCTTTACTTCTTTATAATTGTGATTTCTACACTTATGGGGTTGTCAGAAGCCTCAAACATTCTCTAGGTGGATACGAGTGGCCTCTCTCCTAATCCAAATGGATTATTTTGTATGTTTTCATGTCAACACATCTTGTTGTACTTCCAGGGTTGTTTTGGGCTTCTAAGCGTTGTTTTTTGGACTCGCCACAATTAGACTGTAGACGGAGTCAAATTATAATAGTGGAATGTGTAGTTATCTGAAAGACCTTTCCAATGGGCTATCAAGAGCCTAAAACAAAGGTCGTATGAAAAATTTATGACCCTAGGAAGTTGAGGTACCAAATTACACCAACTTACCCATAGGGCCCACATGACTTTTGGAGTTTCACCTTTTAGGGTTAGGTTTTTGGATGTCTAGGGTTTTGGCATTCATGAGTAATATGGAAAGGGCCTATGGAGCCTCATTGTAATAGATTATTCTCAGAAATATGTGTGTAGCAGCCACATCTCTTCTCAGAGATAGCTACCACCATGTCGATCAAGTTTCAGTTCTGCTGTTTCAGCCTATTTCATTATTTAATAGAAGATAATGTTCATTAGATATTTGTGTTATTTTGCCTATGTATGTGTTTATTGTATTCAGTTTGTTAATCAATTCGTTCCACTCCTAAATCTGGATCAATGAACCTCAAAGTCGAGAGATAAGTCCAACTCCAACAAGAAAGGCATATTGCAAAAGGGTAGCCATGAGGCTTGTAGGGATTCAACTATTTTCTGGTGCATTAAGATGTAATTCCCATATATTCTACTTCTCCATTGTAATAGATCTATATTTCATCTCTATAATGTATTCTGATACATATTAATAAAATATTTTAGTATCATTTTGGCCCATATGTGTTGTGAATGTGTATGGATTTTGTTGGACAACTAATAGGGTGGGGGGGGTGAATCAGTTGTTATTGAGCTTAAAAAATTATGCCCATTTTAAACTCTTTACAGAACACTCAATGATGATCACAATAATACAGGGAAGTAAGCAATATAATATTCAACATCAATCACACACATGAAACATACAGAGATAGATATTCCTGAGGAAACCCATAAAGGGATAAAACCTCTTCTTCTTGATATGATAAGTAGTCTTTATTTTCTGTACATTATCATTCTTATTAGAACCAAATCCTTTCAAGGCTACCACCTCAGTTTTACAAGCAACAACTTGCTGAGAGCACCAACTCTTTGGTTTCTTTAGCACCCACTAGAAGGAATCACCAACTCCCTTTGTGTTCCAGCACCAACTGGATGGAAGCATCAACTTCCAGTCACACAGGCACCAACCTGTAGAACAGAGAACGATATTTCTCCCTTGCACCACCCTACCACCCTGGTTTTTTTGGCTGCAACCAGATGGAAGCTACAAATCCCTGTGTTCAAGCACCCACTTGAAACTCTGAGGAAAACATTCCTCCCTAGCACCACCCTACCACCCTGAGATATAAATCTTTATTACTGAAATTTATTACAGTGATACAGTATTTATCAATGACTTACAAGTCTCATCATTGTTCTGCTACACTACTCTACTATGCCTGCCTCAGTGTCTTCCTGCTCACATCTTCTTTCGATTTATGTTCTTCTGCTTTGTCTCTGCATGTGCACCTCGGCTTTCTCTTCATCTCTTAGATATGCATTTTTTTCTATGTCTTTCTTCTACGCTTTATTATCTATGCACCATTTCCATTCTCTGTGCTACGCCTCTTCTGTGCGCTTCAGCTCCTGCGCACAGTCTGCTTCTTCCCGCATGAATAACTATCAAAAGAAGCAACCATCTCTTCTTTGTTTTTCATATATTTATCATGCCAAGTCCTTTTCCAGATCATACACTCATCTCCTTGTCCTCTCTAGTGAATATACTAAGTCTATTCTTCATCAGTGGTCATTATCCTGAGATTCTTTAGCTTCTCTTGAAGTTACAGTCTTTGACACTTTTCCATTTGTCAATTGTCTCTATGATGAGTCTTCATTCCACTGGCAGTTACCTAAAGACTCTTCAACTCCTCTAGTGATCACCCTGAAGAAGCTTAGTGCACTCATCCCTTTGGCGCCTTTTCTCTTCTTGAGAAAACTTCAAAGTGGGCGCTAGCTTTTTTGTCTAAGCCCCTTCCTTTCACGTGACCATGAGTTGTGATCAGACGCCTATCCAAAAGGTGCTTCATGAATTTGCATTTTGTATTTTCTGTTGTGAGTCACTTTGATTCTCCCAACTCCCGAAATCTCGAGGTGGAGCCTAGCGATGTGCTAGCTCCTCCCTTAACCTTCAATGATGTGACCATGGATGTGACCAAACCCCTATTCAAAGGGCACTTCCCGATCTCGGTCTAGTGAGCACTAGGTCCTTTTCTCAATATGACCTTGGGCAATAATCTTGTGTGACCACACGATTGCGGGTGCGACCAAAGGCAGTTTGAGGCCAACCCGCTTTTCGCCCCATAATTCACCACAGAGCTCCATGTGTCATTTCTCCAAAACCGTGGCTTTGATTGCAGCCCACCTTCAACATTTTAAATTTTGCACACCTTCAATCCCCACATGCAACAGGACCGTCAATCTCACAATCTTGACTGTGCTCTTGAATTGACATTTCAGATCTATCCTCTCAAGTCCATGCATCAAATCTAGCCTTCATAAATCAACAACTCTGATTTACTTCTTGATCCGGGCTTCGGGAGTTTCAACTCTCAAACCTTGCTCTCCTTCATACGTCAATCTTCCAGAGTCAATGATCCACTGACACTTGTCATTATCAATCAACAACTAGATCAACGATCTTCTGTCCCCTTTCTCGATCAATAGTCGAGATCTCCTTCGAGTCTCCAGACTTCGAAGATTTCAAATCTCAACTTTATCTCTATCCCCTTTTTCCCCGAGTTGACAATCCACTGACGCGTGTCCCTTTCGGATCAACGATCGTGATCCTTTCGCATCTCCGGACTTCGTAATTCTCAAGTCTCAACTTTCATTGTAGTATGATCAATGGTTGAGAATACTCCCGAAGTGATCTTCAAATCGGACGACTTATGTCCACTTCGGGTCTTCGGGACTTCACAACCTTTCAAATTTCCCGAAGCAGATTTCTCTGAAGTAGATTAGACAGTTGATCTATTGCTTTCATGATGAACAATTCTCATTCACTTTGGAACTTTGGTGTTAGGAACTTTCAACCTTTGCATTCTTTCGACCTTCCGAAGTATCTTTCGACGAAGTAGATTGGACGATCGAATTTTATTTGCATGATGAACGGTTCTCGTTCACTTCGGTACTTCGTCTATTTTACTTACGCTATCCTTCCATTGTATTAGATCGATGGTCGAGAATGCTCCCGAAGTGATCTTCATATCGGATGTCTCATTTCCACTTCGGGACTTCGACATTCAGGACTTCGGGACTTTGAGCAAGTGTTGGTGGTAAAACTCCTGAAGTAAATCTCTCCGAGTGACATAACTTGCTTACGTCACTTGTTGACATGGCACAAGCCAATTTCCTCTTGACACTTGTCAACACTTGATTATGTCATGTGTACTTATTGACGTGGTCTGCTAATGTGGTCTTCCACATGTCCTTGTTGATGTGGTCTGCTGATGTAGATCTCCCTTACATCCTTGCTGACGTGGTCTATTGATGTAGATCTCCCTGATCTAATGGTCATCGTATGTTGTCCAGATCTGATGGTCCTTATTCATTTCAACTTTCCAGCTCTCCGGTCTTCGGGTCTTTCAAATCTCAAATTGAAAAATCTTGAGGTGGGATTTTTTTGGAGTGTAACCTCCTCGCAACTTTAGACCCGAACTAAATGTTGTTTGTCAATAATGTTCTTAGATCGATGGCTCTATCTATCCATGATGTTGCTTTTCTAGTTTATCCTATCCTTCCACTTAGAATGATCCAACAGTTGTCGGTTTTTTGGGTATTCGAATTCTCATCCCTTTTTGTCTCACTTATCCTATCCTTCACTTGATTTGATCAGACGGTTGTTGGTCATCTAGATCGTTGATCCAACAACCATCGTTGCTCTCTCTCCTGAGCTTCTGATCTCTCTGTCTTAGAAGGTTTTCTAAGTGTTCAAGGATCTCGACCTTTGCTCCTTTTGCGAGTCCTGATGACTTCGTGTCTCGTCTTTGTTTCTGAAAAATGCTATCTCTCCTGAGCTTTGGCAATGAAGTTAACCTTGGCCCTAGCGTACACTTGTGCTCTGCGTGCAACTCTATGCTATTCCTTCTGAGCTTGATTCCTTCTATAAACTCACAAATTCTAAGGAATCATGTGCATGCTCCTTGTTGCCTTCATGATAACCTCTAGCTATCTAGAAACTCCAACTCTCTATTGTGTGCTTATCCCCCTGAGCTTGTAGACATGAATTTCTCATGGTCTCGTCATTCTCGATGCTATCATTATTGCTTTCATGTTTTTCATCATTGCTGCCAATATGCCATCGTCGTTGTTGTTCTTTCCATCAATGACAAGCACACTCTGCCTATGAACATGCCAACAGATTCCTTAATGGATGAGATTGATTTTAGTTTCCTGACCAATCTTGTTACATTTATTGACTGAAATGTTCATATTAATACAGAGTTTATGTCATGTGGATATATCAAGAAATAAGAGTCCTGATTGAATGTAATTCAAATTAGAATGCATAAATTGTTGTAGCTATTGAATTCTTGAATGCTCAATACATTTTTCTTTGCATAAAGCCTGACAAGAATTGGGTACTTTACCTACACATTTTTCTTTCCATACTCCCACCTATTCTTTTTAAGCTCAAAATTCTAATACATAGAGGATAAATTTCTCTTATTCAATGAAGGTATGTCCAATCATCATGTCTAGAAAGTTTAAAGAGGTCCAAAGGATAAATAATTATGTATATCACCCTTTATAAAGAAAGGTAGCCTTAAAACCCTTTTCTTCTTTTTGGCTCGAAGGATCATTGGCATCGTTCCTTTAACAACCAAGAACATCGCGAGGAATAACATCCTTAAATGGTGCCATTACCAGGGATGCAATTGTGAATTTGTGAATTTTTTTCTTCCTTGGGAGATGATAGTGATCAACGTTGATTCTTGATGGTAAAAAAGACTCAGACACAAGGTTGTTTACTCTTCACTTGATGACTCCACAAAGGAAAATGTAGCATCAAAAAGGAAGCATACTAGAGTGAATCTTGATCCTACAAGAATTCCAACGTTGTAAGATCTAGAAAAGATAATATCCTAGAGAAACATCCGAGAAAGACTTCAGACTGGGGGTAACCCTAATCTTGAATCATTTCCTTCTACTGGTTATGAATTAGATAACATTGATAGGTTACCATGTACTCCTCTAGAAGCACATTCTACTACCCAATTACCTAATCAACCCTTAATTGATTTCCAAGATTTGCTTTTAGGATTTTCCCATTCATTCAGTAATACGTATAAACCTTTCTTGAAAAATCCCATACCTCCCTTGTCTACAGAAGCAATTAATCTAATCCTTAATCATCTAATGGTTGGGCAAGGAGGAGGAAATAGGAATCCACCACCACCTCTTAATCCTTGGGTGGGAGCTAGGTATGGAACTCTATATATTCCCCCAAACCCTCATGACTTATCAGAAAACTATCTTAAGTTGTTGCCAAAGTATGATGGGGAGAAGGAGATAACGACAAAAGAACACATGGATGCTTTCCAAGAATTTATAGAAAACATGTTCATTGAGCATGACGATGTGTTTATGATACTTTTTTTACAAAACCTTGAAGGAGATGTTAGAAAATGGTTCATAGGATTACCACATGCCTCCATTAATACCTGGGAAGTTATTGAATCCATTTTCATGAGACAATGGGAAGAAAAGAGAGATCAACTCTATTACCTCACAGATTTTGGATCTTTAAAGAAGAAGATTGAAGAATATGTAGTTGATTTTAACAAGATATTCAATAAAATTTACAACAAGATTCCTGTAGATATTAATCCCTCTCAATATGATGCAAAGGTGACTTATGTTGGGGCCTTTGAGGCAAACTTTTCCATTATGTCGAGAGAAAGAAGATATGCAACCATACTAATCATGCAATATGATGCTATTGATATTGAAGGAAACATGATAGCTTCACGAAAAATCAAAGTAAAAGAAGATAAGATTGACAAAGATAAGAGAAAAATAAAATAGGAAGTTGGTACCTCAAGTTCCAATAAATATTCACAGGAAGCTAAGATCAAGGAGATTCCCAGACTCATCATAAATCTATCCAATAAATTGTCTAGACTCGAAACTCAAGGAAGTCCTCCAAACAAAAATCCTAATGAAGAAATCCCTAGGAATCCTAATCAATTTAGGAGACCATTTAACCCACAAATTTTTAGGAGAGATAGGAGAAATGACAAACAACCCCTTATACCTCCAGTAAAGAATAGTAATAAAAGTAATATCATTAAAGATTTAGGAGCTAAGGATTTTACTAATTTCCATGAAGAGATGCATTTAATTCAAAAAAGTCAATAGGCTATGCATATCACCCAACATGATTATGAGTGATATTTAAATACTAAAATCCATACTGTAAACCAAACAAAAAATTATGGAGGATTATCACTCTCCCAATATAGACTATTTTTTTATGCACTACATGTTGAGTTACAAAGAAAGTATGACCTTAGGCCTAGGCCTGTAGGCACAAAAATTGATAATCAACCTTTATCTAAAAAACCACTAGCAACTCAACCTAAGTAAAATGAAAAATAAACAATCAACATTGCACAGAAGATAAAATCCTTAGATCAAGTTAAAGGAAGAAGTGATCATAAGGAAATTGAGAAGCTTGGTCATCCTTTCAATATAGAGCATGAATTGGGAAAAATCAAGATACATATGCCATTAGTGGAGTTGGTCAATCACCATGTCTATCAAAAACAAAATGAGAAGGTTATACATGGATCTAGTCTTAGAAACCAACCTAACACCTTAAATATACTTGATGAATTACCAACCATTACATTTGGACCCCACATTGACAACAAGGAGGACTCCATTGCACCTTTTTATATCACTTTTAACCTTCATGAAAAACTTCTGCATAACTATATGTTATATTCTGGAGACTCCCATAACCTTATGCCTAAATCTGTCATGGAATATCCGGGACTTCATATTACTAGACCTTATCATGATTTATATTCATTTGACTCAAGAAAGGTTAAATGTGAGGGTATTATTAATAAGGATTTGGTAGTTACATTAGCACAATGCCCCGTCAAGAGTATCATGATGGATTTGGTTGTGGTTGATGTACCTACAAATTATGGAATGTTATTGTCTAGATCATGGGAAGGAAAATTAGGAGGCAGTATGCAAATGGATATGACATATTCCACTGTACCAGTTTTGGGGGGTGAGAAGAGAAGAATGTAAAGAGAAAATAAGTTTTCATATGTGGGAAGTGACCAAAATAATCTAGTAAATCATCCCATCTATGCCACTGAATCTGATCTGAGTTGTTGCATATTTTTTATAAATGAAGCAACTAAACATTCCCCTAGACCAGAAAGTCTACCTAATATTGTTGAGCTAAAGTATGAAGAAGTGTGGAAGTTATACTTTGATGGAGCTAATTTAAAAGAGGGTTCTAGAGCAGGGATATTGATTATATCTCCAAAAAATGAGAAATTCTTGTTATCTTACAAATTGGAGTTTGAAGCTACAAATAATGTGGTCAAATATGAGGCTTTGATATTAGGATTGGAGGCTGCTAGGAAAATGAATATAACACAACTATCAATGTTTGAAGAATCTAATCTAGTGGTTCATTAGGTAAGAAGTATTCATCAGACCAAGCACCTTAGGATGAGAGCCTACAAAAATTTGATTTGGGTTTTGATTGACAATTTCTTTCTAGCTTTCGATGTCATTTTTGTCCCTAGAGATTTAAATCAGCAAGCAGATTCATTAGCCATAGCTATTCGTAATTTTAAAACACCAACTATTCCTCAAACAAAGTATGAAGTGGAAATGAGGTACATGCCTTCTATCCCAGACAATGTCAAGCATTGGCATGTGTTTGAAGATGAACACCAACTTAGAAGATTTGTGGAACTAATGGATGAATTTTCTTCCACTCATATAGACAATGAGGAAGATATGGAAGAGAGAGAAGTAGCTAGTAGTGATTTTCATATTGATACCCATTTCAAAAACCACATATCATCCCATAAAGCGTCGCAATTGAAAAACAATTTTATCCCTAAAGTCTTAGTTCCCTTGAAATAGATTTTTGATAAGAATGATGCACCTACTAAGCCTAATTTATTACCAAGAGATGAAAGCATAGAGGATTGTAATTTGGGAACTATTCAAGTGCCTAAATGTATCAAACTATCCAAATATTTATCACCTGAATTCAAGCAAAAATATGTATACCTTTGTAAGGAATATGTGGATGTTTTTGCTTGGAAATATGATTAGGATTTAAAGACATTTAATACCTCTATTATTCAACATAGAATACCTTTGAAGCCAGGGATAAATCCCTTTAGGAAAAAGATGAGACAAGTAAACCTCATATTGTTTCCCATTATAGAGAAGGAGGTAAGAAAACTTTTGGATGCAAATATTATAATTCCTTTGAGGTATTTTGAATGGGTAGCTAATTTAGTTCCTGTAAGGGAGAAAAATGTAGAAATTATACTTTGCGTTGATTTCATAAATCTAAACAAGTGTTCTTTGAAACAAAACTACCATTTACCCAAGATGGACCATCTACTGCAAAAGGTGGTTGGGGATTATAGAATATCAATGATGGATGGCTTCTATGGTTATAATCAAGTGGCTATGCACTTGGATGGCAAAGATAAAATGTCTTTTACCACTCCTTGGGAAACATTTATGTGTGAAAAGATGCCCTTTGGACTGATAAATAAGGGCCACATTTCAAAGAGCAATGGACATTTCTTTTCTGGGAGAAAAAGACCATTTCATTGTAATATACCTTGATGATATGAAAATATTTTCCAAATCTAACCAAGATCACCTTCATCATTTAAGACAGACCTTCACTAAATGTAGAAAGTTTGTCTTGTCATTAAATCCCAAGAAATATTATTTGCCATGAAGGAGGGAAAGTTCTTAGGCCATATAGTATCTAAGGATGGGGTTAGGATTGATCCTGAAAGAGTGGAGGCCATTAGAAAAATCAATTTACCGATAAAGAAAAACAAAGTGCAATCCTTTCTAGGAAAAATAAATTTTTTGAGAAGATTCATACCAAACGTTGTTGAGATGATGAAAAATATTACCGATGTGATGAAAAAGGACAGTGAAATAAAGTGGAAATCTGATTTTAAGGGTTCCTTTGAACAAATTAAAAAGGATCTAGGAGAATCTCCAGTTTTATTCTGCCCATATTATGACAATATTTTTTTAATCTTCTCCTTTGCCTCTAAAAATACCATAGCAGTTGTCTTATTATAGAAGAATGTTGAGGGTCATGAGAAACCTATTTCATTTTTCAGTAAGGCACTGAGAGATGTTGAGTTGAAATATAGTATCATGGAAAAATAGGCATACACCCTGGTTAAAGCCTTAAAATATTTCAGAGATTATATTATACCATTCTAATATCATAGCCTATGTTCCAACTAGTGTTGTTAAATACATTCTTGTTCATACTAACATTGAGGGGACAAGAGCTAAGTGGATATCAAAACTACAAGAATATGATCTGGAAATCAAGCCTATAAAATTGGTGAAAGGACAAGGACTTGCAAGGCTTCTTACAGAGTCAAATTGCAAGGTATTGGTAATGAATATGGTATCTCAAGAACTGGCAGCTCAGACATAACTTGAGGATATGAAACATCCTTTTCTTCAAGTTGAGCGTAAGTTTTCTCAATCAGATTTGTATAAATATATTGTCTTCTACTGGCAAAATTTAAACTTCTCAAAAAACTGGGATAAGGATAAGGCCAGATCTATTAAATTGAAGGATGTTGAATATTTCATTCTTAATCAACAATTATTTTGGAAATATCCTGGTGGAATTTTACTAAATTGTATCACAGAGGAACAAACACAAAACATCATTAATGAGTTTCATAGTGGAGTCTTTGGAGGTCACCATGCCTGGAGAGATACAACTTACAAAATATTGAGGGATGGTTATTACTGGCCCACTCTATTTTATGATATTAATGCATTGGTTAGGGCGTGCCTTAAATGCAAAATATTTGTAGGAAAACAAAATATTCTACATTTTCCACTCAAACCTATTAAAGTGGAAGCACCTTTCCAATAACAAGGTATAGACTTCACTAGGGAAATATATATGAATCACATTAGTCAACACAAGTGGATACTGACAACCACATATTATTTTACAAAATGGGTTGAGTATATTCCTACCAGGGTTGCTACTGATTCAATTATTGTTAAATTCCTTAAAGAGAATATTTTGCCCAGATTTGGTTTTCCTAGAAAGGTCATCATTGATAATGCTGAGGAATTTAAATCTGTAAGATGCTACAATTTTGTCAATATTATAATATTTAACTTGGGAATTCCACTGCCTATTTCCCACAGGTAAATGGTTTGGTTTCTTCATCAACTAAAAGTATCATTAGAATCATTAAGAATATGCTTTCATAGAATAAGAAAGCATGTGATTTTCATCTCAAGTGTGCTTTGTGGAATAATAGGATAAGTACAAAAAGATCCATTGGTACTTCTCCCTTTCAATTGGTGTATGGGACAAATGAAGTTTTTCCAAATCACAGAAGTCTGTCAGTGATGAAATTACTACAAGATAAAGAGGAAGAACCAAATCATGTGCATAAAATAATCCATTAGCTCATAGAAGTTCAACAGAAGAGGGAATTTGTATTGGTTAAATTACAAGAACATCAAGAGAGTATGAAGAAGATATTTGACAAGAGAGCTAAAGAAATAAATTTTGTTGTTGGAGATATGTTCTTAAAATGGAATGCAAGAAGATAATCCAAAGGAAAGAATTTCAAGTTTGATAACCTCTCGATGGGACCTTTTCTTATCACTGCAGTTAATAGGAGCTCCTGTTAATAGGAGATTTCTCAAGAACCTTTTGCAATGTTGAGCTCTAAGTGTATCCTACTTGTACAATATTAGTTTAGTTTCCTTTCTTTAGTTTTTTCTGTTAAGTCGGTTTTTGTCAAATTTGTGTAATTTTTATTTCTGTTCAAATAAATTTGGACCATTATTATAAGTTGTTGAGCTGGAGAATGATCTATCCTTTCACAGAAGAAAGAGGTGCATCAGAGGTTTTAATCTCAGAATCCATAACCTAATGAACAAGGCAACTAGTCTATTGGAGCCAATGCTAGTACACGGAGCCAATGCTACTACACGGTCAATGTTTTTAGGGGCATTATGCAATTAGGGGAAAATTATTTAAAATAAGGAAAGACCACTTGGGGCCTGCTAAATGGAAAAAATTTTCTTAACGGTAAGTTGAAGGGGAAAATGTTTTAAAATAAGGAAACAAGGCTTATCTACAAAAACAGCTTAGTGTGAGCCATTGGGAGCTTAAAATACATGTAAATGATGACATGTGCTAGTATGAGGGATTACACCAACAACTAGGGGATGCGACCAAGTGATAAAGGTCAATATTTCAAAGAACATCACCAAAAGAATGAGATCGATGGCCCAGATCAAAGCATTTATCATCTCCTAAGATCAACAGTGTATAATTCACATTGCATCCATAACTTGCCTGAACTTTAACGAGATTTGGGCATGCAAGGAGAGGTTTTAAGGAGAAATAAGTGGCCATTGTTTCTTGTTTTCTTAATGTTCTTGGCTATGGGAAAATCCCTCGCTTGGCCATGCGATACACCAACAATATCATGTAAACTGCTTTGATGAGTTTGTACTCAGCACCTAGGGCGAGGATGTGGACCAGTCATGATCACCCGAACTCACACCTAGACATGACATGGCCAAATACGCGACAAGAAGTTGACACACAATCATGCTATTCCACAAAAACACCCAGAAATGATCGTTGTTGACTGGGAGACACATGGCCCAACCAGATGTTGTTTATCCTGATAAAGATACCACATGGACCAATATTTACTTTCCACATGTCCTTTGTATATTTATGACATCATCAATGATGTCATCCAAAATTTCATGTGTTTCTCCGAGTTTGAAGCATAAGCCAATACGAAAGTGCCATGTGTCTTAAAATCATTCAAAAATGGATAAGGTTGGATCTTAATAGATTCTTCCACATGGGAAAGGTCATCAAAATGGTTAGAGTATCATTTGGCATGGACGATCAGTCATATATAAGGGTAATCATTGATAATAATCACCTATTCAATTATGGTTGGTAGGTATCAAGATCATTGGCCATGTCTCACGCATTGTAGTATCTGATCTAGAGTATTGTGGTCAAATTTAACAAATTATTGTTTTTGTCAGCAATATCTTCCATAGCATATTTGAAATTATATAAGAGTAAGCCACAAGGAACGTTATGACCATCTGCAAGCATGTTCTCTTCACTGGATGTTTCTTTCTGATTTTTTCTTTGATGGATGGTAATTCGCTTGAAGGGGTTTCTTCCCTGGGTAAACCCTATTGGTCATGTTGGCTTCAGATGTGTTGGAAATTCTACCTATTTTCACAAAGGGAAGTAAGGTTGCTTCCTGTTCTTGGTGGTTAATAAATAGCAGCAACAAGACACCATGTAATTCAACCTTGGGCGCAGGTGCATTTCTATTCAGCATACGAATGAAATAGATGGAAGAGGACCCAGAGGTCAGATCGATGTTGCATTACGTATTGATGTGACTATAGTTGAGAGGAAATGGCTAGCCTTTCCTTCAACTGACCAAAAACCTCAATTTTGCAGAATCAGAAGTAACCCATCCCAAAATTTATATCATGTCGAGTAGTTTGTATGGAAGGATCCATATTGAACATGACTAGTGGGGTAAA
This sequence comes from Picea glauca, assembly GCA_000966675.3. Classification (NCBI taxonomy): domain Eukaryota; kingdom Viridiplantae; phylum Streptophyta; class Pinopsida; order Pinales; family Pinaceae; genus Picea; species Picea glauca. The sequence goes on along the minus strand of JZKD02S1050079.1, from coordinate 37,979 downwards.
ATCCTTCAATAAAAGGACATTTTGCTCACTTTTACCATTGTAAAAATGATTGTTTCACTATATTAGTAATTTCTACTAGAAAGATAAATAATTTCAATAGCTAAAGAAGCAGTATCAAGAAGTTGTTAGGTGGTTTAAAGAAATAAGAAGTGGTTTTCACGCAAGGAGGGATCTATAAATAATCCATGACACCCATTATCTCATTATCAATAGACACGGAGAGGAAGAGTGCCTGAACCTCAAAGTAGAGAGATCAATCCAACTCCAACAAGAAAGGAAGATTATGAAAGGATAGCCATGAGGCTTGTAGGTATTTGACTATTTTTTGTTGTATTAGGTTGTAATTCCCATCTATTGTCCTTCTCCATTGTAATAGATATATCTTTCATCTCTGTAATGTATTCCGATACATATTAATAAAATATTTCAATAACATTTTGGCCCATATGTGTTGTGCATGTGTATGAATTCCTTAATTGATGAGATTGATTTCAGTTTCCTGACCACTCTAGTTACATTTATTTTATGAAATGTTCATATTAATACAGAGTTCCTATCATGTGGATATATTAAAAAATAAGTTGTTTGATTGAATGTTTCAAATTAGAATGCATGAATTGTTGTAACTATTGAATTATTGAATTCTTAGTACATTGTTCTTCGCATAAAGTCAGGTAAGAATTATCTAAATTGGGTACCTTACTTGTGCATTTTTCTTTCCACACAACCACCAATTCTTTTTACCCTCAAAATTTTAATACACAGAGGAGAAATTGTCGCTATTCGTTGACGGCATGTCCAATCGTCCTATATGGAAAGTTTAAAGAGAAACAGTGAATAAACAATTATGCATGTCTCCCTTTATAAAGCAAGGTAGCCTTAAAACCATTTTCTAAGTTTTGGCGTGAAGGATCCTTGGCATCGTTACTTTAACAAACAAGAACATCTCGAGGACTAACACAATCTAATTCCATTTTAATTGATCCTAGATCTAGTCATAGTTGTGTTACTCCTAAAATTGTTGAAACTTGTGATCTTAATAAGTGTAGGCATAGTAAGTCATGGGTAGTCCATCTATCCATTAGAACCAAGAGCAAGGTTAGTGAAGTGGTGGAGAGATTTCCATTCGAGATAAAATGCAACCTTCACATGGACAAATATGAATATTTTTTCTACTTGGGTTTTATGATGTCCTCATTGGAATGGACTAGTTGGAAGCACATCAAGTTAAATTTAATTTCTACAACAAGACTTGTGAATGCAGCAACAAAAATGGAAACCCAAGGATAGTAAGGGTATAACAAATATAATATTTTCTAGGAAAATTTCAATCTTGCTATGGAAGAAATGTTTTAGAAAAGGTTTCCAACTATATGCAACCCATATATTAGATGCAGCAGGAGATAAAGGCCCAAAGCTTGAATATTATATTATCTTGCTATATTTAAGTGATGTATTACGTGATGAAGTTCTAGGAATTCCTACAAAAAGGGACATTTATTTCACAATTGATGTTGTGCCTGGAGTTGCACCAGTGTTGAACGATGAAGAATCCTTATAGGATGAGTACCCCATAATTATTGGAGTTGAAAATGGAATTACAAGAGCTGTTGGAAAAAGGATACATTTAGCCGAGTGTGTCTCCATGGGAAGCACTAGTGTTATTTGTGAAAAATAAATATGGAATCCTTATGTTGTCTCATTGATTATAGGCAACTAAATAAGGTTACAGTGAAGAAAATGTATCCATTACCTCAAATTGATGACTTATTTGATCAAATGAGAGGGGAAAAGGTATTTTAAAATATTGATTGGAGGTTTATTTATCATTAAGTTAGATTGAAGGAAGACCACATTCATAAGGAAACCTTTAGAACAAGGTATGGCCACTATGAACTTGTGGTGGTGCCAATTGATCTCACCAATGTACCAACTACATTCACATGTCTTATAAATAGTGTTTTCAACAATTACTTGGATAAATTTGTGCTTGTTTTTTTGGATGATATTCTTATTTATTCTAATGAAAAAGAGTATGAGGAACACTTGAATATGGTTTTGCAAATGCTAAGAGAGAAAAATATATATGCAAAACTAAGAAAATGCGATTTCTATCATAAAAAAAATCATTATTTGGGTCATATTATTTCATAAGAAGGAATATATGTGGATCTAGAAAACATTGAGGCCATAACGAATTGCCCAACTCTAAGGAATGTAACAAATGTAATATCATTTATGGGTTTTGTTGGTTATTACAGAAGGTTCATCGAGAGGTTTTCCAATATTGAACACATGATTACTTCTTTTCAAAATAAGAGGATCAAGTTTGAATGTACACAAGAATGTGAGGAAAGATTTCAACTATTGAAGAAACTTCTTACTAGTGCCCCAATTCTGAAGATTCTAGATCCAGAAAAAGATTTTTTTATGTGCACAAATGCTTGTAAAAAATGACTTGGTGTAATTCTTATGAAAGATGATCATGTGGTATGTTATAATTCACAAAATCTAAAGGAATATGAGAAAATGTTTGTTACCCATGACTTAGAACTTGCTACAATAATGCATGCTTGTAAAATGTGGAGGCACTTTTTGATGGGAAAGATATTTGAGATTAGAAATGACCATAATGTCCTAGAGTATTTATTTGAGTAGCCAAAAAGCAAACTAGATTAGTAGAATTTCTATGTGAATTTGATTTTGAAATAAAACACATAAAAGGGAAAGAAAACAAAGTTGTTGATGCACTCAATAGGAAAAAACATATAATGCATGTTGAAACTATTATCATTTGCCAATCTGATATGAAGAAGGCTATCAATTTCCTCATTGAAGATTAACATTATGTCAAAATAAGAGATGGAATGCAATAGGAGTAATTAGAAAATAAGTATGAAGGGTATTATCTAGAGAGTTATGGACTTCTTATTTATAAAAATAGAATGTATATTCCTAATTCTTCAAATTTGAGAAGAATTGTTTTGAGGATGAGATACATAAAATGCCATATTCTAGACATCTAGCCTACTAGAAAATGATTGCTACAACAATAAAGAAACACTTTTGGCCTAGGATGAATAAATATGTTGTTCAATACATTAACATATGGATAAAATGACAAGAATTTAAGGTTGAACACCTAGTAGATTTATTGCAATCTTTTCCAATTCCAGAATGGAAATGGAAGTAGTAACTATGGATCTTATTATTGAGTTACTAACTACATCAAGACAACATGATTCTCTCATGGTTCCAGTGGATAAATTATCTAAAGTGACACATTTTATTCTTGTTAATTCCACTCACAAGACTGGTGATATTTTAAGAATATTTATGAGAGAAATATCGAGATTGCATGGGTTACCCAAAACAATTGTATCTGATTTGGATACAAAGTTTACATCTAACTTTTAGAAGATTATTTTTGCATACTTCTGCACCTAGCTGAATTTTTGTTCTTCTTACTATCAAAAGATGGATGGATAGATTGAATTATCAAATCAAGTGATTGAAGACATGCTTTTCTTGTATCTTATTAACAAACCATGTAAGTGGGAAGACTATCTACACTTGGTAGAGTTTGCATGTAACAACGGGCATCAAGCATCATTGAAAATGAGTCCATTTGAAGCTTTATATGGTAGAAGATGCATGATGCTAGTGAGTTGGTATAATCTAGTAAATAGGATTGTTCTTGGGCCAATAATGCTAAAGGAAATGGATCACAAAGTTGCTAAAACTAAGCAGAATTTAAAGGCATCCCAAGACAAACATAAAATCTATGTAGATAAAAATAGGGTGTAGAGGGAATTTCGATTTAGGGATCATGTTTACCTCTAAGTGAGGCCAAGGAAGTGTTCCTTGAAGCTTGGAAGTTGTGCCAAGATGGCAATGAGATATTCTAGTCCATTTCAAGTACTTGAAAGAATAGGGCCAATTTCATATAAGATTGCATTTCCTACTAACAGTAAAGCTCATAATGTTTTCCATTTTTCTTTTCTTAAGAAATATATACATGATCGTAGCCATGTGATTTATTAGTACATGATCTAAGTGGAACTAGAAGGAGAGTTCCAAAAATATCCATTGTGAATCCTCGACAACAAATTAACATTGTTCTAGAGCTAATCCATCGAATAGGTAAAGGTGCAATGGAAGCACTTTGATCCTAATGGGGCTACCTAGGATTTGGAAGATGCCATGAAGGAGGCATACTCTTTTTTTTCTTCTAATGTTTTGTAGAAATCACCGAGGCCAATACTATTCCAAGGGAGGGGAATGTAATACCCTAGTTTTTATCTATAGAATGTATCCAATTATATTATGTCAATGTTGTAAATCTGCTAGTATGGATTCATAGTGTAGAGCTCAAGGCCGAGGATTGAATAAGGAATGGATATGCATGTATGATGTAAATATATTTATATGGACCATGTCTTACACTTTTCATGGTGACTTAAGCCTATGTAAAAACTAATGTTGGAATATAATATAATGGTCCAAGATGGTTGTGTGGAGAACTATAGGGGTTACTATTCCACTAAAGGAGAAGAGGAAGGGTTCCTATGGGAAAGTAAATAATTTATTGCCATGTTTCAACCTTATAACTCATCTCTCTTTCTACCATGTTCCTTAAATGGGACATCTACCTCCTTTGAATTATTAAAACTAATCACCAATCATTGAATGCATGTAAGAGGTAGGTGGGAAATTATTTTCACATAGTTATGGAAGAATGGGTTGAGTACAGTCATTATGGTAATTGTAAGATTCCTACATTCAATGTTCAAAAGTAACTCCAACCATGATTTTGACCAATCCTCTCATTCCATTGACTCTGGCATTCATTACATAACTATCACATACACTCTCCATGTTGTTCATGCTATGTTCACCATTGTTATCTATGGGAAAACTTGGAATTTGACTATAATCAACACTATTAAGAGGTAATTGTAGATTTGGATGAAAATGAGATGGTTGAAGGTGAGAATGGAGGTCACAAAAGTTAGGAAACCTTCACCGATTGAACATTTTATACTCTTTGGATGCTTCAGAATCCAAGTGTTGATATTGTGAGCAAATCTCTAAAATCATATAATAGATTGGCTTGTTTCTGCACACACTAAAGAGCACTATAAGGGAAGGCTACTCTGAGGATTATTGAGCAAAGAAAGGGTAGGCCTTCCTTATATTGTCTGGGGTACTAGAAGAGAGCTCCTTCAATTTTTATGGCTGAATGATATGCATGTAATGCTTTATGATGATCATATTGGTTGAGCATGAGAGAGAATGGTTGAAGCTAAGAAAGAGAGGAGCTTGTAGCTTATTTCCTTCTCCCTAACAGCCTCATAGCCTAGTTTGGGGGTGGTATCTACAGTATATGCCTAAATTTGAGTGGAAATTTTCTCTTATGCAATTAGTTTCTTAGCCAATCATGCATTAAAAGATAAGTTCCTTACTATTGTCTATGAATATGCAAAATTTATGTTCACTTTTTGTTATGAAAATCAATGTATTATGCATGTTGTGTGTGACTATGTTTGTTATTTCCACTGCATTTTAATTCTTCACACATGCACGTGAATTATATTAAATTATGGTCCTACCTGAGAGGCTTAATTAGTTGTTATTATGGATATTTGGCCTATGTGGGCCAAAATTTAGAATCTTGTGGTAGTAATTATATGTCCTATCATTGGTATTATTGGGTGGGGATGTTACATATATAGTCCTAAAGATTCTTGGGAGAATATAACTGTTTCCATAAATAGAGCTACAAAAGTAGAGAATCACAATTTGGATGAGATAGTGGGTTAGTGATTGCAAAAAGAGACAATGAGAAGAAACTCTAAAATAAACATTGAAAATTCAAAAGCTTTATTGACTAGGGATTGCTCTAAGAACAAAAGTGATCAAAGATATAGTGGGAGCAAATATACATATAGAGGAAGATATTCTAGTAAAGGTAGGAAACAAAAAGATTTCATTTTTTGGAGGTCCATCAAAAATGGTAGAGAAAGTGTAAATGCAAGGACAATCCTTCCAGAGAGAAAGTAGCAAGCAAAGAGGATTTTGTTGTTGGAATTTTGAGTTATGAGGGAAACATGCATCTTTGTTTGACATGTTGTATTAATTCAAGATCTTCCTTTCATATAATTCATTATAAACGGAAGTTCATGGATTATGAATAATCACATGCAGGAAAAATATTTCTTAGAGATAATTTTAGTTATGAAAAATCCATACATGACAATGTAAAAGTCCAATGCAAATAGGGATACATGAAGTGAATACCCAATGTGTGGCATGCACTTGGATTGGGATGCAACTTACTTTCAATGAGCCTAATGGTTGATGCATTGATAAATTCTTATCTAAAGGAGGTTATATATTGGTTGGAGGGGATATTATTTTGTCTTGGGGTGTTCATCTTGGAAATTTCTACAAGTTAGATGTGACTACTAAATTCATGGGAAGTGTAAATGTAGTGTCAATGAAAACGGTCAAATAAATGATAACATTGAAAACATCAAGCATGACAGTGTGGTATAACTATATGGGATATCTTGTGATTTAGATTGGATCATTATATTATTTTTCATCTATTGTGATGCTTTATGGGTGAAAAAAATGGAGGAATCAACTTCCAGGGTCATTTTAGTGGTTGGTCCCAATTTGGAAATTTGGGTCTAAAAATCCATTTGAAATATTTTAGAGGCAATTTGAGGAATAAAATGGAACATTTTTACGGTCCAAACCTTACTAAGAAGTAGTATGCTATATTCTACACACCAATACCTTTCCAATGGTTCAAGAATCACCTCAATCAGAGTTTGTATGCAAAATTTATGCCTTTCGCAAGTTGACCAATTGTATTGATCACCATGGTGCGAGTGGATGCCACATCAATCCCCATTACTTAAACATGTGGGGATATCCACGTAGTATATTTTCTATAAAATTCTATAAGGTCCAAACCTAATCACTAATTGAGGGTTGACGAAGTCAATACCCTAACCCTAGACAACTATCGGGCTATGTTAAATACTGGGCCACTAGGAGGAGAAGGGGTTCCATTCTTTTGTAGTGTATCTTGTTCCATAGATGAGAATAACAATTGAGAGTGGTATTTTGTGAGAATAATAGAGGAGGAGAGATTATGTAGTAGCCATATAGGCCACATTTTCAAAGGCAACTCTGTAGAGAGTGTATCTTTCTTTGTACTTGCATTTGAAGAAAAGAGAACAAAGTGGACTCTCCTTCTAGTGGGGTTTTCTCTCATATTGAGTTTCCTAGGTTACATCTTGTGTTTATTTCTGGATGGCATGTGTGTATTTATTTTTTTTCTCTATTTTTTCTCATTTGAACTATTTTATACATTTTAAGCAGAAAACCGGTAAATTTCAAAGAGTGTGAGATCCAAAGAAAATTGACCTTCACAGTAAAGATTTCAATATTTTATTAGATATGTTGTGATGAATTGTATAGTGTAATATCCATGTAAATTTATAGATCATCTTGGAAAAAAGAAACTACAAGGGTTGTGCACTAAGAAAATTGTCCTTGGAATCAATGACCTAAATGACTATTTTGAGTTTTGTGAGGCATGTGCACTTAAAAAGTAGAAAAAAGGGTTCAATTTTCCTTGAATGTCAACAAAGATCAAGAGGTCCCTATGTTGGTGCATTTTGATATTTATGTGCCTATGAATGTGGCTTCCATTGGAGGCTCTTACTATGTTATCACTTTCATTAATGATTTATTATGGAAGTCATGGGTTTACTTCATGTAGAATAAAAGTGATTCTCTTGAAGTTTTTATTATCTTCGTTGCCTTGGTTAAAAGGAAAAGTGGGAAGAAGGTGAAGTATTTGAGAAGATACAATGGTGGTGAGTATTGTTTTAAGGATTTTAAGGTATTTTCCAAATATCAACGTATTGCAAGGTATAATTCCGCTCCATGTACTCCTAAACAAAATGGTGTTGTTGTGATGTTGAATCAAACCTTGATGGAGAAAGCACAGTGCGTGTTCAAGCAAATGCTAGTTTGAGGAAAATATTTTTGTAGTGAACATTGGTAGATAAAAGATAAAACCCTTAACATGAGAACTAATCCTTAGCTTCAAAAATAGAAAAATGCATTCACATCATAAAAAACACAAAAAATCAAGAATGTAGAGAGAACTATTTAGGTAGGGTAACACCATCAAATACTCCTTATGGAAGGAACCACTTCATAGGACATGTTTTCTATAGTACAATAACATCCAACATTCAAAGTCTCCCAATACAATGGTATCCATGTGTATTTATACTCTCTCATGAGTATTCCTAAGGTCTATGTGAACTACCCTTTATTATTATATGATTTCCGTTAACTACATAGTGGGTGTATTCCATGATTATGACCACATTACATTCAACATCCCTCTTAGTTACCCCATATTATTCTCCCTAGGTACATTAAATTCAACCCCCCTTCACATGTTTCATCCTTGAAACATGGGTGGAAGCCATATAATATGATGTTATAAGAAATGTACTCAAATAGTACCAAGTCTGAGCATCCATCTATCCTAGCGAAATGTGGAAATGGGGTCCAACTATGGCCTTTCCTTGTCAATATTGATTCTAGTTACTCATTTGGTTCCATGTTGTCATTGAGCTACTCTAATATCTACGTGCATTACTTTTAGTTCTCCATGTACCTCCATATTGGGTACATTTTTGGGTCCATGCTAGTTTTTAGTAAGTTTTTTTATGCTCATGATGTTTCCCTTATGATTGTTGTTGCCCTGGGTGGTTTGGGTATAAATATACAACAAAGTTAGCTATTGGTTCTTTGGTATTTGAATCTTCAACAAATGATTTGAGTCATGTGTCTCCTTAGATTGTTCTTCCTTTTTATGTCCTTCCTAGGGAATTTTTTCATGTGCTTATGTAGACCCTTCTTTTGGTTCAACCTCCAACTCTTTGTCTATTGTGTTAGTAGGTACTACAATTAGTTTCCCTACAAAAACATTATTTATATTCTACCTTGGGCCTATTCGACAACACATGTATTCCGATAGAGGAAGAACACCTTTAGTAACCACTCACACAACTAGATCAAAAATCAACACACAGAATTTTTTACATGGTAAATGTTGGACACACCTACCACACTTAGAGGGGGGGGGTGAATGAGTGTGGGGCTCTTTTTCCCAAAACTTCCCTCTTGCACAAAAAATCATCAATTAGCATTCAACATTTGTCATTT